>CALNHX010003734.1:0-142718 GCA_940337035.1 Agriotes lineatus | reverse complement strand
AACCTATCCTCCTCTCATTTCCAGATAATTTTGTATAACTAATTTATTTTATTCGATGTCTGATGAAGTTATTAAATATAACGAAACGTAACACATTAAAATTTAAACTAATGCTGATTATAATCAGCTAAAGAAAATTGGCTGTTTAATTAACCTTCATTACTCCATTAATTATCTATTATTGATTTGTAATTGCAGTTCTTGTTTTTTTCAATTTGAACTTTATAAATTTCTTCTTTTAACTGATTCATTGATTCTTCCATCTTTTCTGCATAGACTTTTTGCAGTATTTTGAATGGCTACCTGCAATCTGCTTTTCCTTTCTTCTGCATCCTTCTGTAACCTGTGTTCCCTTTCCTCAGCCTTCTTCTCAATTTATGATTGGCAAATCCTTCTTCAATTCCTCTGCATCTTTCTTACTTGACTGTTGTAATTCTTTTTCAACTCTGCTGCATTTTCCTGTATTTGTAACATGATTGTTTGCAGAAACTGTTTCAATCTGTCATCTTTTGCTGTCTGTTCCTCTTGAATTCTTACCCGATCTCCTTGTACATCTACCTGCTATTCTTCCTACACTTCCACTACTATTACTTCCAATTCCTCCTGTTTCTCACCTTTTTCCTCTTCAGTCCTTTTACTTTATCGTGTAATCCGTTTTACCAGCCATATTTTAGTTTAAATTCTCAATACTTATTTCCTTTATTAAAACCTTTTATTGAAATATAAATCTATTTATTTTGTTCAACAATTATTGACAATTAACCTTATTATCAGCTTTATTGAATTATTAATACTTGTCGTGCCTTATTTCTATATTTGTTAATTTGTAAACAAATAACATATGGCACGTTTTAATTATGGTAGTACTCCTAACAAGTCCTACTCAAGCCCCACGTGGGCGCCATTAAATATGCACTGGCTACACTTTACTTTGCCTTTAATATGTGCTGAACTTTCAAATATTGATATTAATTAGGTTTTTAATTACAAATTGCCCGTTTATGTATTTTAATGTCAATAATTAATATTCTCAATAGCTACTAAAAGACTCAACAGGGGTGAATTCCTGTATCTAGTTACTTGCTTTCTGAAAGATTGATTTTCTAATATTTTTTAATATCACATGCATAAGTCAACACTTATGTCAACCAAATGTAAAAAAAACTAATTTGATATTCAAATGACAAACACCAGACTATCTTCCTATTATACCTCATATTAGAAAACACAGTAAGTAATCTTTGAGAAGTAATTCACTTTTCTAGTCTTTTATTTACCTTTTCTAGTGATTACCTTGTAATTGATCCTCACAATGTCAGAATGCAAACCAACACGCTCTTCTCTGCTCACTGACACAAGATCCCTTAGCATTCCCTAGCAATGAAAGGTCGCTCCTGTATCCAATACGTCTCCAACTTTCCCAAACCAGTAATTCTAATCTTCCCACAGAATGTAGTCAACCGACCAAATCTGCTGATGCTGCCTTCCTTTACTGCTGCGCCAAAACTCCTTCACTGTCGCTGCCAAACTTCCTTGAACGTGCTCTGTTAACTCAGCTCAGCTTTTGTCATTAATTTTCAAACTGTATTTTATCAACATTACTTTATTTTCAAATCCACCTGTTTTTTTCCACATAGCTGTTTCATACACATATCTGCCTTATTCCCGAATAAATCAAAACCATATCCAACCCAATATAATTTCCCAATTTTAACTAATTTAATTCAAACCATATTAAGGTTGTATCATAACAATATACAGTGTGGTCCATTAAGTGTGCAACAAATGGAAATTTTTTTTATTAGTTGTACAATCGAAATTTAAATATTTCCAAAAGTTAGTGCATGTGCGATAACCATATCAGATGCCCTTAGAATGGCTTCAAGTCAAACAATATACAGGGCAGGACAAAAAATATGAAATTCGTTCAAGAACAAAGTTACCTTATTTAAAAAAATATAGCAAAATTTTATTGAGAAAAGTTGTTTAGAATTAAAAGTTATGCTCAAATACAAAGTCACGGCCTCCTATTCGAATTTTATTTCTTTTTTGGAAAATTTTGTATTACCCCCGTATGATACATATTTTTTATTATTTGATTTTATATGTATTTAAAGTAGCCACAACCATACCCCTTTTAAATAACTTTTAGCAACTTGAAGCGTATTTGTAAAATTTACTTGAATTTATATTTTTTTAGGTAAGCGTCCACTTCATGTTTGTTGCAACGATATTTAACAGAACTTTAGAATTTCGCAAATATTCTTTTTAACAAGGCAAATGCTTTACTAATAATAATTTACATATGAAAAACTCTAATAAAATCAGAATAATAAAAATATGTATCATACGGGGATAATACAGAATTTTACAAAAAAGAATCAAAATTCGAATAGGAGGCCGTGACTTTGTATTTGAGCATAACTTTTGATTCTAAACAACTTTTTTCAATAAAATTTTGCTATATTTTTGAAATAAGGTAACTTTATTCTTGAACGAATTTCATATTTTTTGTCCTGCCCTGTATATTGTTTGTCTTGAAGCCATTCTAAGGGCATCTGATATGGTTATCAAACATGCACTAACTTTTGGCGGTATTTAAATTTCGGTTTTACAACTAATAAAAAAATGTCCCATTTGTTGCACACTTAATGGAGCACACTGTATATACTTACAATCTGTTCCTACTATCACAGCAAAAACATGCACATTTATGCAAGTCATGGATATGAAACGAGAAGCAAAATTAATGAAAATGTAGTAATACACAACACAACAATATAGCAAATCAGAAAACCTTCATTTATTTAAAACCTAAATGGTACAATATAATAGCAAAACGCAATCAAAACGAATAAACATCTAAAACATTTTATAGCCGAAGGAAAGAAATACATATGTAGTAATATGCAAATAATTTATGAACATATTTTAAATAGGACGTAAGTCAAAACTTTATATCAGCAGCTTTATAAACAAAATTCCTGCAGTAAACTGCATGTCTGCCTTTCTCTACTCACAAACAAAACAACTCTATGGTATATCTCCTGTATGATTCTTCATATGTGTAACTAAACGACTTTTCAGTGCTGTTCTGTATTCACAAATAGAACAACTGTAAGGCTTTTCTCCTGTATGAGTCTTCACATGTGTAACTAAATTAAAGTCTGTTCACGAAACTCCTGGGCTGTCAAATTGTAATAATTATATTTAAGTTGGCAGCAAATTTAAAATTTTGTTGGTAAATTTCTACTTTCACATTTGGACACACTGCAAAATTTTGAAACTTTCAAATTTCAAATTGATTTATTTGTCAAAGTGACATTTCAATTCGTAATTGTCTATATCAACAAAGAATCTTTTTTAAAATGAATAAAATTTGGCAAACCAAAGAGAGTTTTACTATTGGCAAGAGAAAAGAGAGCAGTAGTAAATTATTACTTAGAAAAAAAGCAGGAGCCTAGTCAAAAATTAACAAAAAACCAAATTTGTTTCAAAGCAGCAAATTTATTTTCAGTGGGTTTTTAAAATATAAATCAATTCTTTATTTTTAAAAATGTATCTTATAGATTAGCGTAAATCAAGTATTTGCAATTATAAAACAACATGATGCAGGCGAACCGTTGAAAGATTCAGAAAAAGGAGGTAGAAAGAGAAAGAATACTGGCGATGATTTTTATGTTCACTTTTTAAAAGAAGAATTATCTCGGAAAATTTATGCTTATCATGAGAAAGGAGAACATTTTACTTTAAATGATCTGCACAATTACGCTACACAGGATTTGGAGTACACAATGGGACGAACTAATCTTTATAAAATTATCAGGGCTATGGGATATAGATACAAAAAATGTAACAACAGGGCCATTCTTTCGGAACAATCCCATATAAAAGCTTTAAAAGTATCTTTTCTAAGAAAATACTTACAATATTTGGAAGACGGACAAGAAGTTAATTTTATTTATCTTGATGAAACTTGGATATATAAGAATGGAAGCCAAGTGCGTATGTGGGTGCATGATGAAGATTTTAAAGCAAATCCTAGAAAAGTTAAAAATGAGGGGAAAAGATTTACAGTGTTACATGCTGGATGTAATTTAGGTTTTCTGGATGGGTGTAGTTTTCTTTTAGATAGTAAGATAGAAGACAGAGACTATCATAAAACTATGAACGGCGAGACATTTATGAATTGGATTGTTAATCAGTTGCTTCCAGCATTGAACAAGTTCAATGGGAAGTGTGTTATAATAATGGATAATGCTCCATATCATTCTGTAGTCCTGGACAAACCACCTACTGTTTCTTCAAAAAAATCGAAAATGACAGATTGGCTGACTCAAAATAAAATTGCGTTCAATGAAAACAGCACCAAACACCAACTTTGGGAAATTATAAGGCCACTGATTAACACCACCAACAAAAAATACGTTGTTGATGAATTTCTATCCCAACATGGGCATGCCGTTCTTAGACTGCCTCCTTACCAGTGCCAGTATAATCCCATAGAGTTAGCATGGGCATTTGCAAAAAACTTTTACAACAAGCGTATACAATCCCAACCTTCGTCCAAAGATAATGTTCACAAGTTATGGCGTACAGCTCTCAGTAATTTTACAGAGCAAATGTGGAAGAACAGTATTGCGCATTGTGAAACACTTATTAAAAATGACTGGATAAAATACATGGGCACTTGCAGTGTGGCGGATATTCCTCCAGTCATAATATCGTTAACTGAATCTGATACTGACGAGTCCGACATGGAATTCTCTTCAGATTCTGAAACAACAGATTGATTGTGGAAATATAAAAGTATCCACTATAAATTTCTTATTCCCTCTTTTTCTGTAGCACTACAGTCTTACTTACATTTCCAATTTGTAACTTTGTTTAACACGTTAACTGCCGGATCTGATCTTGGTCATACTACCCTGTGCCGGGTAAATTTTTTAAAAATAAATTTATTTATTTTTGTTTAAAATTAAGTAATTGGTCGTTTTTAAAGCAATTTAGGTAAAATAAACCAAAAAATCATAACAACACATATGGTGTGTGGTTGGCCTCCTGCAAGAAATTTTCAGTAGGAGGCCAATCACACACCGTATGTGTTACAATCAAAATTGAAAAAAAAGTATTTATTCAATAATTAAAACCATATAATAATAATATAATCTAAAAATAAAAGTAATTGAGTGAAAATTTAAAAAAAACATGATACAATAATAATATACAAAAAAGTGGTTAATTGAAAGTCAAAAAATTACTAATTTAAAATTATTTACATTATACACAACATTAATAATTGTGATAAATTCTGAAACAAGGCTCTAAACAATGTCCAGGGTTTTCAGGGCACAATGAACAGCAAAATGTTGTTGCTCTTCTAATTTTCTTGCTCTTACAAACTCTACAGTCTTTGCGTTTGGTCTTTCCTCTCTCTGACCTTGGTAACTGCGAAGGCAAGTGGACCATTTCAGGTAGTTTTGTAGTCTTGTCTGACGATGTTTTATGGCCCAAAAGGTCTTCGATAATTGCCAAGCAAAAATTGCGAAAGCTGATTTTATTACCGGAGTACTGCTCGTATAAAAACCAGGCATTCAGAACAAGTATTTGTAAAATATTTAGGGCCAGCTTTTTGTACCATCGAATAGTTTTTCTATCACAAGCATTATAGGACAGATCTGATCTTTACGATCCACCCCGGACATATATTTATTATACTGGATGATGGCTTCCGGTTTTATCTTTTCCGCGCCTCGTCTCGTGGTTGTCTGTTTGAGGGTTGCACTGTATTCCGTACTCATGAACAAAATTTCTCTCTTGTTGCGCCATTTTGCCATCATTATTCCGGTAGCCTCGTCACATTTTTCTAATGTTTCCCCTTTTCGCAACTTAGCTTTTACTACCTCCCGGCAATTATTTTTGCGATTGCTCCTAAGTGTCCCGGTGCAGTAAGTTTTTCTTTGAAGCAACGTTTTCCCCAGTTCATAGCTGTTATAAAAGTTATCCATATACAAGCTGTGACTTTTATCTAGCTGTTCAGCCATTAACTGTAGAACTACAGTTGAAGCGTGCCCCATTGGATCAGTCAAATCTTTTGATCCAGAATAGACAAGTTGTTTCAAGGTGAGGCCATCAAGTTCCGCCAAAACATAGGTTTTTATTTTGTATTTGTCAGTTTTACCTGGTAAATATTGTCGGAATATCAAACGACCCCTCCATGATACCATTGACTCATCCAGACTTAGTTCCCGTCGTGGAGAATAAACCTATAAAATGTAAATTTAGTGTTTTTCATAATTGTAAATAGAAAATAATTTTACCTCCAACATTTTATTATTAAAATAATCTAACACGGGCAGCCTGTCTCGCTGCTCTGTTGGGGGTGCAACATTTTTTGCGAAGTGGAGACATCTTAGTATAAGGAAGAAAACGGTTGCGTCCCATATTTTCCGAAAAACAAGTCAAATTATAGTCTGTGTTTTTTCCAGTAGTCTTGCATCCGGTGGATTATTATTGTTCCCGTATGTAAGAAAAGCATCTCAAAACACACGTAATTCGTCCTTGGTTATCGGCTTCCATTGAGTAATCCGGCTCTTCTCCTGTCCTGTCTCCAAAAAAACCTCCTCCGCGCAATTATTTGTCTCCGTAACAACCAGGTCGTAAAAATGATCTGTTACTAACAGATTAAAGAAATCTACCGGGCGATTCCCTGCCGGCTGTTGCAGCAACCTATCTGCAGGTATACTTCTTCTAAAGGACCTTCCATTTCCTTTTCATTTTCGGGTAAATCGTCATGATCCGAATCAGAATGAAGATGGTACGATTCGTCATCACTTGATTCGGCGCTGAAGTCTTCCAAACTATCGTCAAAATCTTCTAAATATTTCGCTAATTCTTTATCGGTTAATAATATTTTTCTACGTTTGACATAAAACAAACAAACATAACCTATCTTTATTTATCACTAGTTTAGTCACTAGATTTGAAGTACATTCCATAGAAAAGTTACTATTATAAGTACACTCAAGAAATTTTAAAACAATTATTTTTGACAGCCCAGGAGTTTCGTGAACAGAGTTTACATTTCTGTGCTGTTCTGTAGTCACAGATAGAACAACTGTAAGGCTTTTCTCCTGTATGAGTCCTCAGATGTCCAACTAAACTATTTTTGTGTGCTGTTCTGTAGTCACAAATAGAACAACTGTAAGACTTTTCTCCTGTATGAGTCTTCACATGTGTAACTAAATTACATTTCTGTGCTGTTCTGTAGTCACAGATAAAACAACTGTAAGGCTTTTCTCCTGTATGAGTCCTCAGATGTCCAACTAAACTATTTTTGTGTGCTGTTCTGTAGTCACAAATAGAACAACTGTAAGGCTTTTCTCCTGTATGAGCCCTCAGATGTCCAACTAAATTATTTTTGTGTGCTGTTCTGTAGTCACATATAGAACAACCATATGGTTTATCTCCTGTATGGCTCTTTATATGTGTAACTAAACAACTTTTCAGTGTTGTTCTGTATTCACAAATTGAACAACTGTAAGACTTTTCTCCTGTATGAGTCTTCACATGTGTAACTAAATTACATTTCTGTGCTGTTCTGTAGTCACAGATAGAACAACTGTAAGGCTTTTCTCCTGTATGGTTCTTCATATGTCTAACTAAACTACATTTCAGTGCTGTTCTGTATTCACAAATAGAACAACTGTAAGGCTTTTCTCCTGTATGAGTCCTCAGATGTCCAACTAAACTACGTTTCTGTGCTGTTCTGTAGTCACAGATAGAACAACTGTATGGCTTATCTCCTGTATGGTTCTTCATATGTGTAAATAAATGACTTTTCAGTGCTGTTCTGTATTCACAAATAGAACAACTGTAAGGCTTTTCTCCTGTATGAGCCCTCAGATGTCCAACTAAATTATTTTTGTGTGCTGTTCTGTAGTCACATATAGAACAACCATATGGTTTATCTCCTGTATGGCTCTTTATATGTGTAACTAAACAACTTTTCAGTGTTGTTCTGTATTCACAAATTGAACAACTGTAAGACTTTTCTCCTGTATGAGTCTTCACATGTGTAACTAAATTACATTTCTGTGCTGTTCTGTAGTCACAGATAGAACAACTGTAAGGCTTTTCTCCTGTATGGTTCTTCATATGTCTAAATAAACTACATTTCAGTGCTGTTCTGTATTCACAAATAGAACAACTGTAAGGCTTTTCTCCTGTATGAGTCCTCAGATGTCCAACTAAACTACGTTTCTGTGCTGTTCTGTAGTCACAGATAGAACAACTGTATGGCTTATCTCCTGTATGGGTCTTCGTATGTGTAATTAAATGACATTTCTGTACTGTTCTGTAGTCACAGATAGAACAACCATATGGCTTATCTCCAGTATGGTTCTTCATATGTGTAACTAAATGACTTTTCAGTGCTGTTCTGTATTCACAAATAGAACAACTGTAAGGCTTTTCTCCTGTATGAGTCTTCGTATGTGTAACTAAATTACTTTTATGTGGTGTTCTGTATTCACAGATAGAGCAACTGTAAGGCTTTTCTCCTGTATGGGTCTTCATATGTGAAACTAAATTACTTTTCTTTGTTGTTTTGTATTCACAGATAGAGCAACTGTAAGGCTTTTCTCCTGTATGGTTCTTCATATGTGAAACTAAATTACTTTTCTTTGTTGTTCTGTATTCACAGATGAAGCAGCTGTAAGGCTTTTCTCCTGTATGAATTCTCATATGTGTAACTAAATGACTTTTTTTTGCTGTTCTGTATTCACAAATAGAACAACTGTAAGCTTTCTTTCCACAACAATCAATATTTATCTTATTTTTGTTATGGTTCTCATCGTCGAACTCGACGTCTTCTGGTTTAATAGATAGTTCATCAAAATTTTTATTGCTATTCATGTTCTGCGATCTGCATGGTACATTTCCTGGGGATCTACATGACTTATCTTCCATACTGCTTTATTTAATGGTGATTGTGTTTGTTTAAACTTTTCTTTTAATAATATATGAGCCAACCGAAGTTTGATATCTTCACACCTAAGACAAAAACAGATTGTTATTAACCTATTATGAATTTAGCAATACAGGATAGTGAAATTATGAACTGAACATCAAACATTTAATTTGATTTCAAATTCCCACAGCTTTGTTTTGCATTTTATTCCACGCTGTAAAAAATATTTGGTTACACATAGACTTCACAGGACACAAACAAATCAAAATTAGTACTAGCTCAAATGATTGTATTTAGTTTGATGGTGAATTAGTCAATGAACGTCAGAGGCAAATGCATTGTTGAAACTAATTTCTTTAAATAACAATGTTACTAGTACATGGCTGTCGAGGGTAGGTATGTTACACATTTCCACATTGAGAAATATCCGGCCTTTTTGATATCAAAAATTGCTGCTTGTTGTGAATTGGTGTAACATAGGTGAAGGGCTCAAAGGTGACTTTCATTTTCTGATATGTGCTATTACGAGGAAACCGAGAAAAGTTCTACCTCTATTGGGCCATTGAAAAAAAGTTTTTGATTGTTATAATTGTCAGTTTGGTTGGTAGTGCCTGCAAGTTGCATAAAGTTTCATTTACTAACTTCTGATTGATGAAACTGATATAACAGGGAATAGAATTTCTCGCAAAAGAGGGAATTCACTTCACATACATTTCGAAACATTTAAAACATTTATCTGGAGTCTGCACATTCAGAATCCACAGTTAGATATTGGTCAATAGAATTGAAACATGGAAGATGAAAGAAGTGGGTGCAACTGCCCAAAATGAAGAAACTGTGGTAAAAGTGTAAAAATTAGTTTTGGAGGACAGACGAATTATGGTGGCTGAGATATTAAGAAGTACAAAGATTAGCAGCTGGTCTTTAAGCTCTATTTTACACAATCAGTTACACCTAAGTGGAACCCACCTGCCAGGTGGGTGCCACGCTTGCCCGCACCTTTTCAAAAGCAGGATAGAGTCGACATTTGTCAACTTTTAAATTATTCTGAAGCTGACCCTGATAATTTTTTTGACAAATTCGTAACAATTAATGAAAGCTGGGTTCATCTTTTCATCCTGAGAAAAAATAATCAGCAGTTGAATCAAGCCATTGGCTGGGAAGGTGACGCTTTCAGTTTTTTGGAATTTAAGCGGTGTTACACTCAGATGTTTTGAAAAAAGGACACACGATTACTGGAGACTATTATGCGTCGCTTTTAACTAAATTGACAAAAAATATTAAAATATTGCCACATCCACCATATTCATTTACGTGGAATGCATTTTAAAGACGATAAAAGTGTTAAAAGTGCAGTTGCCCAGTGGCTGCAGGAGCAAAATGCAGACTTTTATAAAGACGCGATTTAAAAGTTGAACCATCGCTGGCAGAAATATGTGGACTTGCAAGGAGACTATGCAGAAAAGGTTAAAATTGTACAAAACGTTTCAAAATAAAAAACAACTTCATCTTTGAAGAAGGCAAAATTTTAATTGAATGAGGGTCATATTATTGCTGAAAAATTTGAAATAATTTTTTTGCAGGAAGGTCTTTGTTTCCTAATTGCTTGATAGCAAAGTTTCAATTTCCGCACCAGGCCATTACTGACATACCATAAAACTCAGTTAAAAAATATGAGCAGCATTTTACAATTATTTATTATTTCCGCAACAGGAACAACAGGACGAAAATGAAATAATTTACAACAAATTCTCAAAACAGGACCTTCAACAGGACACACGGCTGGAAGCGAAAAATGAGTGAATTATATGCTCATAAAAAGTTCTGATTATTTTGAATGTTTTTGACTGTTAATTAATATTAAATGTCAACTGTTTACATCCAGTAAATAAATCATGGTCTGGTTTCATTACAACATCTAGAAATTGAAATCACATGTGGAAACCTTTAGGTCTAATAACTCGGAAATGAATCACTTCTGGTAAAAAAATTATTTTATGAAGCTGCATCAGGCGGTTCAGTTTTCTACTGCAAGGAATCACATTATTATTTAAGGCAGATGTTTTTCAATCAATAATCTTTAAAATTTTGAAGTAATATTGATATACATAATAGTTGGGAGGTTATAACGGCTGTGCATTTACTTCCTAAAAGTTTTCGTTTTGGGGTAATGTACTTGCAATGCATGGGGTAACTGCCCTAGGCAGAGCATTTTTCTCAACTTAAACTTATGATGGTTTTACTTCCAATGAAATTGTATGTATGCGTGTATTTTCAGCGGACTGTATATAAAAAAATTATGCTTTGTGAGTATAAAACACAAGCACTTCAGTTGAACTATTTTTATTTATTGTAGTAAATGATAAAAAGTGACTGAATTATGATAAAGAGCTGTGCTTTGTCCTTTCGGTTACTGTGAAAGACACCTAGTTATCATCATCTGTTTATAAAGTATTCTACCTAGCATCGCCCTATTTTGATGGAAAGATAAATAAAGATAGAAAAAGTGTAGAATTAGAAGTAAAATGTTTGTTGCAAATATAAAGTAAAAGGTATCAAATATCCAGCTGTAGAGCACATCCGGTGAAGAACATATTGAAAAAGTTTAAAATACCACCAATGGACACAAGTAAACTTTACCGCTCTAATATTGCTTGTAGTTGTTATAAAATTTCTTAAGGTTTTCAATATTAGTTCTATATCTTTTTAAATTAGTATCAATAGCAATTATGTCATTCTTGGTGGAGTTAACCAAATGATATTGAAGTTCAAGACATTTAAAGAGCATATTAAGCATTGGTGTCTCTACCATGAACGTAAGTAAATAGCCCGTCTGCCTCATTTACAGATTTAAAGTTCATTTATCCCAAGAAGATGAGGAAAATATGCCAAATATACAGTTTTTTGAAAAATGAAGTTTAAATACACTAATTGAATGTTTATCTTAAACACCTTAATAAAAGATGTTATAAGTTATATGATAATAATTATTTCAACTTTTGACTTAAATTCATATGACGTTTTTACGTTCGGGCTATTTAAAAATTATACAACACTTCTTGTATTAAACATTTATTTACACGATTAATTACACAAATACAAGGATTATCAAGGCAGAACATAAATTACTTAAACTTCGAACTATTTCTAACAACGATACACTATTTATTTATATGCGCTAGATTAAACATCAACTAATTTATGTGGCTTTTTATTCACGACTTAAATATTAAGGATTTATATGGTTATATTTATTTGTTATTTATTTCACTAGGGTTATTTACACACGGTTCGTTTATATCACGCGCGCTTCGAGTCTGATGAGAACTGCCGGACAACTGACTTCTATTCCTGCGAACGCATATTTATATGGCCGAATAATTTCCTTCTAGAACAATCCAGACTTCGCTCGTATGTTCCGGCATTCGCGTGCGTTGACCCCGAGCGCGTTCCCGAAAGCGTGAGTCATCCCTTGCATCTGACTGCAAGGTCGCTTCTCGAGGCGTCTGGAGCATGACTCATCTGCCCGCAGCTGGCTCCAAGACCGTCTCGGCGGCGGTGACTCATAAGTCTGCAGCTGCCTGATCGCCAGGCCCTTACAATATTATAAATGAAATTTAGATTTTAGGGAATGCAATTTTCTCAACTCATCTATAATCAGATTTTTGTTTGGTTTCGATATTTAATTCTAAAAGAAGTGGTACCTATTTATAAAACTACACAAATAAAACATAATAAAAGAAGATCTCACAAAAAACAAGGTTAGCTATTTTAAATACTGTATGTGAGCGCTTGAGCATAGAAAATGTTAAAACATACTAGTATGATGATATTATTGTAAACAAAAGTATCCACGCAGTGCCCATAAAAACCATCACAGAAAAAATCGCATTATTACAAGCTTAGATAAAATAGAAACAACTAAACATAGTAGATTTTCGAAAATATGAGCCGTTATGGACAGAAATAAAAGTTAATAAACCGTCTCTTTATTAAGCACTATATATTTAAATCATTAGTAGGTATCATGCATTTATAAACAATTTTGAAGTAACATGCAGTCATTTACATTCTTTTTACAATAATATTATATGCATATGCGATTTAATGTACATACATTCACTAAACGCTACATTCACTTTTGCTACATTACTTGATTACCTATTAATTACTAATAAAAGCTTTGAGAGTTCGGAAGCAAAAAGCTTATATTCATTTCAATACAAATCTTGTGAATTGCAGTATATCTACAGGCTCAAATAAGATGCTACCAAACATTTACACCTACAGACGCTTCTTTAATTTTGATTTAAATAATATTTACAATTGCATTTATTCAAATGATAGGAATGCTAAACTCAGATTCGATCTTATTCTGCAGGTACGAAGTCCACAATCAGGTAAAAATAAGCGGCTGAATTAAAACAAGTGCCCACACGTTCCCTCTAATAGCCTATACGAACTAAAATGCTAGAAAGAAAGCAGAATAACTATACAAATGTTGCACTTCTCGCATGATATTAATGGTCCTTGACACCGAAAAGAAAAATATGCTTAAGAAAATGAATGAAAAATAACTTAAATAATATCTTGAAGCTTTACCACGCATTTTGATTCCGTGTTGCAAATTATAGTGTTATCTTCCATTAATTAAATTATTACTTACATATAACCCATATCACGTAATACCCATATAGTACCATCTTGTTAGCGCCACCGTCTGTACTGAAATTCTCAAGTAAATGGAATCGTCGTTTTGTACCCTGCAAATGAGTTTTTACACAGCTGGTGATGCTAAAAACACTGGACAAGGTCAGCCGATTGCAATTACGTTACCACAATTGAAATTGAAGAAACTGCACTCACCCTGTAAATACAGGCGATTTGCCAATATGGCAAAAGGTCCTGTGATGATAAACCGACTCAAGAACGCAAACATATTTCTCCATATAACTGCTCAAGACCCAAAAACCGCAAACCAGCGAAGTTTGTCACTATACTTCAAGATGACCAGAAGCTAAAAGCTAAAACTTGAAGAACAATCACGGAATTCTGTCGAAAGGACGCTACTTTTTACCAGATAAAAACAAACGAGCCCCAAAGGAATTGTTTAAATAGCTTCTACGTCTGCCGGTAAAACAGATTACATTCCCTCAGAAGCTAACACCTTAAGATGTTAGTACGGGCTTTGCAATCTCGAGGTACCCGAGCAAATGGTCCTCCGAAAAGGGGGTTGGGCAAAGGGCCGACTACCCCTGGGGTTAATAACCCTTATCCCATAAAAAACAACCAGTCACGAAACCTCTGCAAAAGCCTCGGATGTACGGACGGACAAAATGGAAATGACTCAGACAACGGAATATGGGATTCGAATTAGGTACATGGAATGTCAGAACACTCCTCAAACCGGGGCCCAAATAAACCTACTCAATGAATTAAAAAGACACAAAATCCAAATCGCAAAAGTGCAGGAAACTAGATGGATGGATCAAGACGTTAGAGATTCCATAACACACACGATACTGTACAGCGGCAAACCAAGAGGGAGTAAAGAATTTTGAGTAGCCTTTATTGTAGACAAAGACATCAAACACAGTATACTAGATTTTACGCCAATTAACGAAAGAATCTGTAGACTACAAATAAAAACAAAATTCTTTAATATATCCCTAATAAATGTACACTGTCCCACAGAGGAAAAGAACAGGAATATCAAAGAAGCCTTTTACCGCCAATTAGAACAAGTATATGACGAAGCACCAAAAAACGACATCAAATTAATACTAGGCGACATGAACGCCCAAATAGGTAAAGAAAATGAACATCCGGGTACAATATCAAACGAAAATGATGAAATGCTCATAAACTTTGTAAGTAATAGAAACATGGTTATTAGCTTCACATGCTTCCTGCACAAAAACATACATAAAGGTACATGGACCTCGCCGGATGGCAAAACAACTAACCAAATAGACCAGCTACTTATACATAAGCGAGAAGCAACAAGTATATTAGACGTCCGATCAAGAAGGGGAGCATCATGCGGATCGGACCACTTTCTCGTACAAGCTAAATATAGGTGCAAAATTAACAGATAACGAGAAGAAAAAGTTGAACGTGCAAGGAAACTAGATATGAAAAAGTTAAAAGACCCTGAAATAAGGGAAAGGTATGAGGAAGAAGTAAACCAATGCATAGAAGTGACAAATGAGCAAGAAGATGCAGAAATTGACAGCCATTGGAACAAAATTAAAACCATAACCAATAATGCGGCAGAAAAAATATTAGGCCAACGTAAACAACAACGTAAAGAAGCATGGTTTGACGAAGAATGTGAGAAAGCAATAAATAAAAGAAACAAATCACACAAGAAATATGCACAGCAAAGAACACGTGAAATGAAAGAGGAATTAGCTGAAGCAAGGAGAAAAGCAGACAAGACATGCAGAAAGAAAAAACCACAATTCATGAACCACCAAGTCATAGAGATGGAAAATGATTTCAAAGCTAACAACTCCAGAAACGCATATGCGTACATAAAGAAGCTGAGAGGGGGATTCAAACCACAAACTACATTAACGAAAGACAAGAATGGAGATATTGTTACAAATATTATAAACATCAAACAAACATAGCAAGAATATTTCCAAGCGCTCCTCGAAGCACAAGAGAATGAGAAAACGATAATCCAACCAGAGGACACAACCCTGAATCCACCCACATACGACGAAGTTAGGCAAGCTATTGAATCCCAAAAGAATAACAAAGCACCCGGATTTTATGAAATCCCCGTTGAATTAAACAAGGTAGCGGGCAACAAACTAACCGAACAGCTCCATAGGTAGATAATCAAAGTCTGGAATGAAGAAAAAAATACCGCAAAACTGGAAAAATAGTATAATTACACCAATATATAAAAAAGGGGACACACAAGAGACTACTTAGCTATAGAGATATTGTTGGCGAATACCAAAAAGGTTTTAGACTAGGCAGATCCACCACAGAACAACTATTTAGTGTCAAAGAAATCTTAAGAAGAGCATGGGAATTTGACGTTGATGTACACCAAATATTTATAGATTTCCGCCAAGCTTGACTCAGTCAAAAGAGACAAACTGTACAATATTATGAATGAATTTGGAATCTCAGGAAAGCTTATAAGGTTAACAAAAGCAACAATGACAGAGACAACGGCATATGTGAAGATACAAAACCAGTTGACAGACCCTTTCGAAATTACGAGAGGACTAAGACAAGGCGACGGGTTAGCTCCTTTATTATTTAATATTACCCTGGAATATACATCCGGAATATGTCAACTAACCCCCTCAACATACTGAGTAATGAATGATCACAAATGGCAGCATATGCCGACGACATTAATATAATGGGAAGATCAATGATGGATGCAAAAGAGATCTACATTGACCTGGAAAAACATGCAAAAGTGGGTTTAATTATAAATGTAGACAAAACCAAAGGCCTGACACAAACACGTACAAGCAGAACACTTCAAAACGTAACCATAGAAGATGACAACATAGAAAGGGTCAGCAACTCCATATACCTGGGAGTAAACATAACTAAAGACGGTAATGAAGAAGCAGCAAGCAGAAGGATTAACCAAGCCAATAGAGCCTACTTTGCCCTTCTAAACATATTTAAGCCCCAAGATGTCCACAAAAGAAATAAAATCAGAATATATAAAAGCATAATAAGACGAGTAATTACCTAAGACTGCGAAGTATGAGTAATGACACAAAAAAATGGCAAACTACATCGATGCATTTGAAAGGAAGATAGTCAGGAGGATATTCTGACCACAAGAAGAAAACGCAAACTGGAGATGCAGGTACAATCATGAAATATACCGAGAATAAAAAGAAACACTAGAGATGCAGGTACAATCATGAAATATATCCGAGAATACAAAGAAACACCCATATCAGAATTTGTTAAAATACAGAAATTGAGATGGGCAGGACACATCGTCAGGATGGACGCACAACGAACACCGTAAAGGGTACTTCAATCAAGGACGGAAGGCCACCGACCAGTGGGAAGACCCGGAAAAAGTGGCATGAAGAAGTTGCCGCAGACACAAAGAACATCCTGAAAATATATAATATTAGATAGACAGATGGGGAAGATGCATAAAGGAGGCCAAAGCTCGAATCGGGCTGTAGCACCATGGATGGATGGAAATACAACTATAGTTTTATTTAACGTGCTTACAGTGCAAATATCATTAAGACCAATCATTAAGCTGCACTAATTATCTGAGAGCCTCATGCTTTTGCAGAAGATTAAACGAATGACGCCCAAACGGGCTCAAAGCTGCGGTTGCAGGAGATGAAACAAATAGTCCTCAAACAGGCTCAAAGCTGTGGCTGCTGAAGCCCTCAAGTAAAGAGACCCAAATTCGAACTAGGCTGCCATGGTGCAGAGGGACCTTCTAAAGTGGAATGAATAGCAAAAGTTCTTACAACTTCCGGGTGACGTTTGTAATGAAATTCTCAAGCAAATAGAATCGTCGTTGTTTTGCACCCTGCAGATGAGTTTTTACACTGCTGGTAATGCTAAACACACCAGATGCAAACCTTTTACAAATTTTTTTAAACAAAGAGAAACCTTCTAGAAAACCTCTGCACTTTTTTGTTTCACTTGCTACAATTGGATATAGCACCGCTCTAAATAAATCTTCGTTTTCTGCCTAAGACCCAAAAACCGCAAACCAGCGAAGTTTGTCACTATATTTCAAGATGACCAAAAGCTAAAAGCTAAAACTTGAAGAACAATCACGGAATTCAGTGCAAATATCATTAACACCAATCATTAAGCTGCACTAATTATCTGAGAGCCTCATGCTTTTGCAGAAGATTAAACGAATGACGCTCAAACGGGCTCAAAGCTGCGGTTGCTGAAGCCATCAAGTGAAGAGACCCAAATTCGAACTAGGCTGCCATGGTGCAGAGGGACCTTCTAAAGTAGAATGAATAGCAAAAGTTCTTACAACCTCCGGGTGACGTCTGTAATGAAATTCTCAAGCAAATAGAATCGTCGTTGTTTTGCACCCTGCAGATGAGTTTTTACACTGCTGGTAATGCTAAACACACCAGATGCAAACCTTTTACAAATTTTTTAAAACAAAGAGAAACCTTCTAGAAAACTTCTGCACTTTTTGTTTGACTTGCTACAATTGGATGTAGCACCGCTCTAAATAAATCTTCGTTTTCCACTCTAACGACAGTTAATCACCCAAAAAATATTCTCTGAATCATCACTGCATGGCAGACCTAATTTATTTATTGTTTGCAAGATCAAAAACATAAAAAAAATTTCATAATAATAATAATTTTCTACACAAAAATATATAATGTAAAACAACAAAATAGAAATAATGTTTTATACTTAACCTAATCTTCATGTTGTGGAGAAGCGCTTGAAGCAGAAACAAAAATCTGGTGTAATACATGCACACAACTTTCTTTTACAGTGATCTTATAATTAGCAAAAAATTTGATTCTTAATTTTTAAGCATTTCTCAAAAATTTTCAAAAATTACAAATTCTACAAAAACGGTACAAAATAGAGTTAGTTGAAGAAACAAATTTTCTCTAAAATTTTAAACTGAATTGAAAAATGTAATATTATACCGGGGGTTCTATTTAAAATTTATTTATTTATTTATTTAGTACTCAGCCAACAGCCATTATGCCAATTTTAGGAGTTGCTGTACATTTTATAATGACTTCCAACCCCACTAACGACTATCATGAATTTATTATGACATCCGGGGCCAACTATTTGCGTAGCAGCCGTACCACGAGGCGCCGAGAGATGCAGCCATCCAAGTTCTGACCAGAGAGAGCGTTGCTTAACTCTGCTGATCGAACGTGGACGCTTGTTCAAGCTACACCACCCGGGACCCTCTACACCACCCGAAAGTTAATAAAAAAAAACAAAAAAAAAACAAAAGAAACCCATTTTAAAGGTATTCAACTTGAAAATCACCTCTCTCACATCAATATACATTAAAAATGTCACGTTTGAAAAAAATCGTTTCTAACGTATTGTGTATACTATTTTGACACATTTCATAAGAAATCTAAAATATGAAAGTTTTATATAAAAGTGACACTAAATGTCAAAACTTAAAAAAGCTAAGCAGAACTCGTTTCTATGTACTAAAGCACAAAAGCAGCTCCAGTTGATGTTATGCGTTCGGCAGTACTGAAGTGTACTGTTGGTGACACTGTAAGTCTGTCAAATTCGAGGTTAGCAGGTTAGGTTTTACGTCAGTCTGTGTCAAAACTGACGCAAAACCTAACCTGCTAACCTCGAATTTGACATAGACTTACAGTGTCACCAACAATACACTTCAGTACTGCCAAACGTAAAAAGAATCGCCGTCGTTATGCAGAAAAGTGTTGCTAATGAAAAAAGTAACACATTACTGAACGATTTTAAATGTAGAAATGTAGTACATTACCAAATGAAATGCGATAAAAATAATAATGTGATCTTTAAGTCTGTTAAAAGTTGCTATAAAGAAGTTTTATCGGTTTTGCTCTAACTTTAATATTAACGCCAGAAGAAAATTTAATTAAAAATTCAGTTTTTTAAGAAAACTCAATAACGAAAACTCATATCAAAGATTTCTAAGTGGCATTTTGTTAGTTCTTTAATTACGCAACTATTTTAAAATTTAACCAAATTTGTATCTCTTACTATTAACGAGAGCCCCATACTGGCCCTCCTTAACTTGGACACACTGTATATTGTTTTAATAAGTGTTTTAAATATTATACACATGTACAGAGTATATTATGAGTTGTAAACATTTATTTAGATTTGAGGAAAAAAATTTTCCAAAATAGAAACTAGGCGCCCTATCAAAAAGTCATCAAATTCAGTAATAATTTACCAAGAGTGAAAAAGGTAGATTAATTAGTTAAGTAATTAACCGGTTTATAAGCAACACTAAAAAAGATAATATTAACGTAAAAGTTACTGCGCAGTGTATTTTAACACATAATGTGATCTTGTCGTTTTCATGGGGATTTGATTGTTACCTATTGGTTTCCGAGGAGATGGGTGATCATATAAATTACAACTCTAGTGTGCTGAGGCTCCATGATGTTTATATGAAGCCACAGCACACTAGAGGTGAAATTTATCTGACCGCCCGATAGGAACGTCAATGAATGGTGGGTAAAGAAATAATGTACTCTACAAAGGAAAGAATTCTATTGACCAAATTGTTCAAAGACTTCAGTTTACAGCAAGTACGTGAGCTATTTCATGTTACATTCCGTTGTTTAGAGATAAAAAGTGGTTATGTTTTAAAAATGTTTAATGGTTCCAAACTAAACGTTACACTTCGAAACAAAATAAAGTTTTCGCAGATATGCTAAATTAGGGGGTAATAATTTTTAGTACTCCCCTATTCACCAAATGAAATTGAAACCTCTGGCACAAGAAGGAATACTCGACAAGTAGTGGTCACGTAAACATAAATAAGAATTTTTTAAAGCGGATTGATTGCATGTGAACACATTTTTCTAAACCTGTATTTACTTATACAAGTTTACACATTTCATCCCTACTATTGTTATTTCATGTGTATTTTTCAATAAAATTACTCTTCATCTATTGAAATTAAAAAAACGCATATCCGTATTGTGTAGCACGTCCTTGAAAACCAATCAAATCCTCATGGAGACTCCTCAACTACATTGCATGTTAAAATAAATTCACTGTATTTTGAATGAGTTAAGTGTTTTATGAGTGCTAGCAAGTTCAAGTGAGAAGTGTTTAAAATTATACCTGAAGCCTGTGATGTATAGAATCTACAGAACCAGAAAAGGCATCGTGTAGCTATTCCATCGGATGTTACACTTGGAAATGTCAAGGTTCTGAAAGAAGAGAAAATCATGATACGAATGCTTGTCGGTAATTTAATTACTACTTAAATTAATTTACGAATATTAAACTATTGTAGTGCGACAGCCTATGCAACATGGGGATGATCTTTAAATTTTGTTACAAATTAAAATGAAATGGGACTGTAAACGAAAATGAACCATGAATTATAATATAGGGTTCTACGTAGATAAATAACTTGAGCAGAATGATATAAATGAATGCACTTTATGTGTGCAGAGGCCGATTTGACAAAGAATCGCTGAACAGCACATACCTTGTACAGGGACAGCTGAACTTCAATAGAATTTACCCTTGGCGTTGCCCTATATAGTATATGCCGTGAGACAGACTGCATACCATACATACCTACCATGCAAGATACTCGATGGTAATCACGAAGTTTTACGTATTTTAGGTTATGTTACAGATATACAGGAAGTACAGTCTGAACCCCATTTAACTAAATCCCTGTAACGATCAACCACTTGACTAACGATTTGTAAGTGCTACACATATCACGGTTTAATTTCCACAAATGTTTAATATGAACTGTTGTATTAAAATGACTATTATAATTCATAAGATTAACAGTTTGCCACGAAGCGATAATAGCAGCTAACCATTCCGCTTCTAGAGCCAGTAATATTGGAAGGAGAGACAAATTAACCCACTTGTTACGGTCTACACACATTTTTTACATTACACAGGAATTTTTGTACTACGTACACACAAATCTTAAATCTGCAAATAACCTAAATTCGTACCTTTTTACAAAACTATTGTTATACAATTTTTTAATCTCCCCTGCATTACTACCTCTAGGAACCATAGTTCAAAGCATATATTTTTATAACGGGTGTTCATAAACAGTCGTCATCCCAGTAGGTTTTGACTTCAGAAACGTATGTCTATTAAAATTGAAAAAATGCGCTATGACAGTACTCAATGACGTTTCATTGTGTTGCACGAATTAATCAAAGACATAACATTTTGTTTTTCAAAGCAACTGGGATGACGACTGTTTATGAACACCCGTTATATATACCTATATTACTTATAATTAAACCTCGGATTTTTAAACATGTTTAAGTGTAGAAATAAGCACAAAGGTCTTTTAAATATGTCTAAATAATTTGAGTAAATAAACGCAAATAAGTTTTAATCAGAATAAATAAGTTTTTCTAGGCAGAAATAAGTTTTAATATTTTTTTTATAAAATGTTTGCTATTTATATACAATTTAAAATGAAAGACAAATTACATGAAATTACATTATTTATTCCATAAAAAATACAGGTATGCAATAATTATACTACTTATACTTATACACTTAAGAACAAAACATGAATCAGTTGTAACTCGCAAAACAGTACGTTACGACAACCTTTTCTAAATTCTCTGGAGTGAAACTTGGACGCTTTTCACTAAAAATTTATTTATACGCAGAAAATGTTCTTTCTACATCTACTGAAGTTACTCGAGCAAATTTTAAAAATGGTAGGTGTTCTATTAAAACATTATCAGGTATATCTGCTTCTTCACGCAACAAAATTTTGTTTATACTACTGAGAGTTGCATATTCAGGATTTTTTCCAGAACTGCATCTAATTTGTTCTTAATAACTTGGGCGGGTTTTCCCTGGATGCTTTTAATTTTTTCTTTAACGATTTCCAGATGTCCTAAATAATCATTTAAAGTGAGATGCGATGTTTCTAATTTTTCAATCGCATCCGCAATACATTTGAAATTACTTGAAATAAACAAAATATTGTTTTTTAAATTTTGTTCCTTTAAAACGAATTTTGCAGTTTTTATTGCACTTGCATCTTTATCATCAAAATCGTTAATAATTTCAGTTACTTTGTCTAAATGTTTCGCATAGAACTCCACTGCCCTTAGCCAGGTTCCCCACCTAGTTATAACGGGCTCGGGCGGGAATGGAGTATTTGGTAATTTTAATTTATACTGGGCAATTATCAGAGGAGCCTTTATGAATACTTTTTTTACAGAAGAAATAAGTTTTTTTTTATAGCACATGTTAAAGTGTGCTTTTATCAGCTCAAAACAAAAGGTCAAGTTTTACTTTAACAGCAAGGGTAGTAGTCCAGTAACTTTATACATCAGAGCTTGCGTCAAATCCGGTAGTTCTGATTTTTTGCAGACTTGTTTATGATGTTGGCCCAATGAATAATCCAAGTTTGTGACCTCGAGCGCCGAACGCAACTTTGTAAAAAATTGAAAAAACCACGAAAATTTCAGATTTTATTCAGATTTTGGCGATTATAACCTTGAGGACTAGTTTTTGATAGTACCTTCTCAAGAGTTTTTCAAAGTAGACTAAATTTTCTACAATATGAGATTAGAATTGTCTCTGTAGACCCAATAGTTTCCGAGATAAAGCCTTTCAAAGTATCATTTTTTCGAACTTCGCAATTTTTTGCAATATACTGTCGTTCTGAATGAATTTTGACCCTGATTCTTCGTAACCCCTGTTATTCTATCGAAGCCCTGTATGTTTTATGATGGGATGTTAACAAAGAAAATGAGAAGTGTGAACGATGCTGTTTAATGATAAGCTAAACTACGAATACCTAATGAAATAAAAAAGCTAAGTACAACAAAAACTAATAGGTTTATTAGTTAGTAAATTGAGTTATTCAAAATCAATAAATTACGTTAGTTTAGCCCTCTTAGAAGGTCCCGGTTGAGGTTCGTCGTTATCTGAATAGTCGTATCGGAATGGCATATCCCCATCAGGGGATGGTGATCTATCGTCGATGTCTTGTGCCCACATGTCCTCCATGTCGACATCGGTCAGATCGTCGCCTTCTGGGATATCGACTACTGCAACATCAGGTACGTTGTAACTGGAGGCCCCGCTGCAGTGCCTGCAGACTGATGAGCATTTTAACCCTGCCTTCCTGCAGCAGCAAACGTTCCCACAACCCTTATTGCAGCCACAAGAAATCATCCGCAAGAGGTGTTGTGGGTCTGCGTCTCTGGCCATCATTTTGGGGTTGAGGTCTTGTGGCGTGGATATCCACCCCCAGGAGAGAGGGTTCAGTGTGACTCCCAACTACGCCTGTACCTGTAAGAAGATGAGAGGACATGTAAAATGAAATGTCAAATGATGAATGAGATGTAATGTGTATTAGTGAATACAAGGACAAATTTGTACCTGATGGTATGTCCGCAAAAAGTGAAATCGAGTCTCGTGTAGGAGGTAACCTGGCCAGATTGAAGCTGGTTTTCGTCCAGCCCTGGCGAATAGTTGGTACCGCAGCTCGTCAAGATTATGGGTGTTGGGGTTGCCTCCGTATAGAGCAATTATGACTCGCTCTCCTGCTGCTGCTATCTCGTCAGGTGTAGAGTTGTTTGATGGAATAAAATGGAAGTATTTGATAAGAACTCAAGTAACACAAGCAACGGTAAATGCTATATTCATAAGACGATACAGACAGTATATATATCGGTTATTTTTCATACATTAATACCTACATTAGTTATAATGATTGCATGACTATTCTAACACCCCCACTTCATGCTAGTCCTATTAAGCGACCACATCTCTTCAGTGTATCAGATGAGACTGGTTTGGTGAGAACATCTGCAGCGTTTTCGCGAGTGTCGATATATTCCATCTTGACTTCTCCTTGTGTAATCTTCTCACGAACAAAATGGTGTCGTATGTCTATATGTTTAACTCTAGATGACAAAACAGGATTGGCTGCCAGTTGTAATGTGCTCTTGTTATCGCACAATAACTTGGTTGGTCCTGATGCTCTTTTCAATATCTCCTTTTGGAGTTGACGTAGCCAAATTAACTCCTGAGTTGCCGTACTTGCTGCTAGATACTCTGCTTCTGTGGTAGATAGTGCAACTGTCTGTTGTTTCTTAGAAGCCCAACTGATTGCTCCAGTTGAGAGGCAGAATACGAAACCTGAAGTGGATTTTCGAGAATCCCTATCAGTGGCCCAGTCGGAATCGGTATAGCCGATCAGGTCATCACCATTTTGGTAGTAGTGAATCTTCATACTTTTTGTTGCCTTTAGGTATCTGAAAATTCTCTTCAATGCGGTCCAATGTGCTTCTCCAGGGTCATTAGCAAAACGACTTAATACTCCCACTGCATATGCTATGTCTGGACGAGTCCCCTGTGATGCATATAATAAGCTTCCAATTGCTTCTCGGTATGGAACCTTTTGCATTCTCTCACGTTCTTCCGGGGTCTTCGGTGACATCTCCTTTGTGAGGTTTTGATTGGTGTCAAAAGGTGTAGCACTTCCTTTACAATCACTCATTCGAAATCTTGTTAACATATCTTCTATGTACCTTTCTTGATCTATACTGATTGTACCTGCCGATCTATCACGCACTATTTTGATGCCAAGGCAGTAGTGAGCTTGTCCAAGATCTTTCATTTTGAAGTGTTGCATCAATTCCCTTTTGATCTTTTCTTTTTCACAATTATCATTCGTTAATAACAAGATATCATCTATGTAAATGGCCAGAATGATTAACTTTCCATTTTTACTTCTAGAATAGATGCAGGGATCTGCTTTACATTGCTGAAGTCCAATTTCACTCAGTACTTTATCCAACTTGTTATACCAGGCTCGACTTGCTTGTTTTAACCCATAAATCGATTTCTTTAAGCGACAATAACGGTGTGTGAAATGATATGTATCCGGTAGTTCCATGTATATTTCTTCTTCCAAATCGGAGTGCAAAAAAGCACAAATTACATCCATTTGATCTAATTCAAGATCATACTTTGCAGCTAATGCAATTAGAAATTTTATAGAACTATGACGAACTGTGGGTGAAAAAGTTTCTTGGTAATCAATGCCGTATTTTTGCGAGCAACCTTTTGCTACAAGTCTTGCCTTATAACGTTCAATATTTCCATTAGATTGATATTTGACTTTGAAGACCCATTTACTTTTGATGGCTGTTCTCTCCGGGGGAAGGTCACATAATTCCCATGTACCATTTTCTAAGTGGGCTTGCACTTCTTGGTCCATCGCCGCTTTCCATTCTTCAATCGCTTCTGATCTCATAACTTCTTCGAAGGTTTGTGGATCAGCTTTAGATGTTAATTCTGCTTGATAGATAAGGAAATCATCATTAAAAATGTTACGATTTGGTTTTATTATACGACTTGACCTAGTTTGCACTTCACTTTCATTTTCTTGTGTTTCTTCAACTATTTCTTTGGTCTCTGCATCTTCTTGGTGTTCTTCGCCTGCGTGATGATCATTTTGTTTTGCTTGTATTATTTCAAAAATCTGATGCTCTGTTGATGTGCTTTCTTCAGTTTGCGGTAAAGGCACATTCTGAACATTATTTATATCAAATGTATTTTCTAAGAATATCACATCACGTGTCTTGATTAAGCGTTTGGTTTGTGGGTGAATCACTCGGTATCCCTTTGTGTTTTCGCAATATCCAACAAAGATGTGTGGTTCTGATTTTGCATCTAACTTCTGTCTTAGTTCCTTGGATACATGAACCATGGCGATGCATCCAAAAACCTTAAGGTGAGACAAGTCTGGCACCTTTCCCGACCATGCCTCTTCGGGTGTCACCCTATTCAAAGCCTTAGTTGGAGCTCTGTTTCGTAAATAATTTGCTGTGCTTATTGCTTCTGCCCAAAATTCGGTGGGTAGATCGGCATCCATCAGCATGGTTCTAGCTCGTTCAACTAATGTGCGGTTCAGACGTTCGGAAGCTCCATTTTGTTCAGGGGTCCTAGGAGCAGTTGTCTGATGTTGAATTCCATTACTCTTTAAGATTGTAAGAAGCTTATTGTTTATATATTCTCCTCCATTATCAGTTCGCAGTGCTTTGATCTTACTGCCAGTTTGATTTTCTACTAGAGCTCTGAATTCCTCAAATTTCTCTGTAACTTCATTTTTGGAATTCAAGAAATACACAAACGATTTTCGGGAATAATCATCCATAAAGGTTAAGAAGTATTTCGCTCCTCCAATTGAGGTTACTTGCATTGGTCCGCAAACATCTGAGTGAACCAAATCCAGAATACCATTTGTCCTTACATTTGCAGATGTTACAAACGGTAATCTATTCTGCTTACCTTTGATACAAGCTACACATTGTGTCATTGAATCGGAAAATGAATTTATACCTGTACACATGTGCCTTTGTAGTGAAATCATCGACTGCTGATGCAAGTGTCCAAGTCTTCGATGCCAAATTTCTTGTGAAGTTGCAACTGATGCTATGAAAGTTGAATTTGATTCAGAAGCATCTAATCGATACATGTTACTGTCAAGAGATGCCGTTCCAATGATATTTTTATCATCAACTTTGATTTTACATCCAACGATCCTGCATCCTTCACTGTCAAATATTAACGTTTTGTTCTTCTCAGCAATTTTTGCGACTGATAAAAGATTTACTGATAGATCTGGAACGTGAACTACCTCTTTTACTATAGCCGTATTACCAGTGGTAAGTGGAAGTCGCACTAATCCACTGCCGGATACTGTCATTTGACTTCCATTGGCAATTCCAATTGTTTTGTTTTCGTCAACTTCGTAGTTTTCAATTAAATCCTTTTGTGATGTCATATGCGATGTGCAACCAGAATCTAGATACCAGTTATTTTCGGAACGCTTACCACCACATGCTGCTGCAACAAATGCCTCTTCAGTTTTTGGTTTGGTATTCGGAACTTGTGTTTCTGCTCTCCCTATTGGGCAGTTGGGTTTAATATGACCATATTTGTTACAACTAAAACAGCGGGGCCCTTTACCTTTCGGCTTCTGTGGAACCTTGTTTTTGTTTGATTGAAATTTCTTCTGACCAAAAAATGCATTGTTTTCTTGGTTTGTTCCAATATTTTTGACATTATCTTGCAGAAGCAAGTTTTTAACAAACTCTACAGTGATAGTTTGATTCGATCCTTGTATCCCCAAGATCAGCGGTTGAAAACTATCTGGAAGTCCACCTAAAATTATCATTCCTATATCTTCAGAATCCATCGTCTTGCCTATGCTTTCTAACTGCTCAGCTATTGATGTAATGTGATCAATATATCCAGAAACTGATTTAAAATCTTCAAATCGTGTGCGCCACAACTTCTGATATAGCCCGATACGTCGAACAAGACCGGTATCTTCAAATCTGTTTTGTAGGCACTTCCAAGCTTCTTTTGCTGTCTTCGCCCTTTTTGTCTCCTTAGCGGCAATAGGTTTAAGTGACAAATTAATTTTGGCCAGTGCTCTCGCATCTAGCTCTTTATCTACCTCGGTACCTTCCGCATATTCCAGGCAGCTCCAGAGCCCTCCATCAATAAGAAAGTTCTTCATCCAAAATTTCCAATCGCTATAGTTCGATTCATTTAAATGTTTGGATTCCGGGAGCCCTCCTACTGCTAGCGTTGTTGTTATAGGTTTCCTTGCATTTAATTGAGCCTGCAACAAATCTAACTGTCTTTGCATTTCTTCCATTTTATTTTGTTTTGCACAGTAACTGAGGTTATAAACAAAAGTATGAGAAATTGTTCAAAATAATTTGCGCGGTATAACCTTAGTGTCTTTTACTTATACAACCGTTGTGTGAGAATTGTCCACCGTTGTATGAAAATTGTCCACTGCTGTATGAGAATTGTCCACTGCAGGTGACGTCAACGTTTGTTATTTTGAGGTTAACCTGCACTTGTAACAATTTTACCGGAGTGTCCTTTTACACTGTACCCTCAACTCTGATAACACGTATTTCACTTCTCTACAACTTAACTTTGAGTTTGTTTGACACTGGGGCCATAACCTGATGGAATAAAATGGAAGTATTTGATAAGAACTCAAGTAACACAAGCAACGGTAAATGCTATATTCATAAGACGATACAGACAGTATATATATCGGTTATTTTTCATACATTAATACCTACATTAGTTATAATGATTGCATGACTATTCTAACAGTAGGGTCATGAATTTTACCCTGTAAATATGCTGTCGGTCATTAACAAAAGTTAGGTTATGCCCATTTTATACAAAATGATAATTTTATGTTAATGTGCAAAACGTGGTTGCCAGATTTGGTTTTGGATTTTGTGCCACTTTTATTATTGGTTAAAATAAATTTCATGAAAGACAACTTGCTGATTCTGAATACGTTTCATACTTTGCTGAGTAGGCATAATGGTATAATGAAAGTCTTTTTTTATTGTAATTATAAATTGTATACAAAAATATTTAAATATTACAATTTATGTATTTTTCAGTATAAATAAATAAAGCTTTTACAAGCCACTTTAGGCCCATTGCATAACAATCTGTCTCCATTGTCCCTTATTCATGATTTTATTTCTCCACTCCATTCCTTTCCTTGCTATGTCTTCCATTACTGCCTCCTTCCATCTATTCCTTGGTCGCCCGCTTCTTCTAGTTTCTTGCGCTCTGCCTTTCAATACTATCTTAGTAGCTCTTCCAGATACCTAAAACAGTACAAAGCCCAAAATTAAACCGACAGTTTAATTTTATGCATAAATACTTACGCCCCAAATATCACTAAGCCGGACAAAGAGTTAGTTTTACTGAGGTCTGGCCTGTCGGCTTTATAATGCCTGTAGGCCTTTGTAATTTGTAGTTTTGTGTCACTTTTAATGACTTTCGGCATATTTGCTTTAGTATTACAATTTGTTGACAGATAGGTATCCATGACGCGGATGACCATAAATATTATGCCTAGTGGCAAACAAAGTATGAAAGCACTGGCAAAATTGCACGTTTAACCTCAAAATGTCAAATTAGACACTTTCGTTGACCCCCTGTACCTACATAACAGCGGATTCTGACAAAGAAATTCTAGGGAGTTTTAATTTTATTAAACATAAAAACAACATTCCATGTCTACCTTCTGGGAAAATAACCACAGTATATTTATACTGTGAAATAACTATCGAACGGTTTATATATTGGATGATCCACTATTGCTGTCAACGCATCGACGCATTGTGGTACTTACTTGGTTAGAAATTGGAAGCTTGTAATTTCTGACCATTCACGTACTATAGCAACTCATAATGCCCACCAGGGTATATTTACCCCATAATATGCCTTATGTCCTAGCTATTAAGAAACAATAATGTACTAGTAAGACATAAAATTAAGAAGGGGTCTATTTACGAATACCTAGAGAGTTGATATGAATTTAGTGTTTGGTGAAGTTTGTAAATGTTAGATCTCAAATGCAGAGACGATTGCGAGCTTGTGTTGAAAACCAAGAGGAGCCAAGACTAGACATTAATGTGTGTATATACATGATTTAATAAGAAAAATACTTCTACCGGACTGGCGAGTATTTTTATCAGTAATTTAATGGGGCAAGCAGGACATTCATACAAGACTGCTCTTTGGGGATTATAAATAAATATTATACATGCATAAAAAAATACGAACTTCATATTTGGGGTTACCTTATACCATGCTAGATATTTTTTCCACCATAAATTTTGGGACACCCTGTATTATATACAATGTCCGGCAGAATGACCGACCCTATTTAAATTGTTAATAACTGTTTCAAATTTTAAAATATTTTTAATTGTTTTTCAAAAATGCAAAGTAAAAAGTTGCCAATTTTAGTTACAATATATACAGGGTGAGTCAATAGTGAGGGATCGGAACTCTGCTTTTCAACCGTTCAAGATAAGAAAAAAATGTAAACGCCTCCCCACATAGTTTTTCGCTCTGCATCACTCAAAAATATTTTCTGTTGTACAGGATGAGCCATAACTAAGGTACGTATGTTAACTTTTTTCTTCAAATGGAACACCCTATATTTTATCACATATTCTTATTGGCGTTTGAAATAGGTTTATGGCAGTATAAAATGTTTGACGTTTTGGTGCAACGTTGCCATTTTAAAAATTATTTATTAAAAATTTCTTCGAATACATGTGTTTTCTTAAAAAACCCCAGGAGCTTGGTTTTGAAGTTATAACGTTAAAATTTTGGATCCATAAGGAGAAAGGCCAGTTCTATCCACCTGGTATAATAAGGTTTGGCTTTACTGTACAGGAGGGTCACAAATTAATTTTAAATTTCGCGTACTTCGGAAGGTCACAACTTCATTTTTTCAAATGGCACCCCTATATTTTTTACACAATTGGATCCGTCTGTGATCTGGCTACATTTTTTATTAAGTATAACATATACTGAAAATGCATAGTTTGAGAGATATTGGACGTTTTTCGTTGCTCTGACTGCTAAAAGATGCCAACTTCATGTAAAACAGAGTGCTATGGAAAAAAGTGACATTCTACTTAGAGTGCTATGTCAGCAAGTGTCATTTTTAGTTTTACTATTGTCACTGTTAGGGCATGTTTTAATAATTGCAATTTCTCTAAATGGATTTAAGATTACAAGAGCAAATCGACATGATTTATTGTTTGCGGGAAGGCGAGAGAAATGCTCTCCTTGCGGCAAGAATTTACGCGCAGAGATATGCCGAAAGGCGGCATCCGAGGCGAGTTGATTTTGAAAAACTAAGAGAAAGATTCGAGAGAACTGGGCACGTAGAATTTGAAAAAACTGAACGAAGAAGAAACATTTCCAACGAGGAGAATGAATTGTTGGTGTTGGCTACTATTGTGGAGAAACCACATATTAGCACTAGGAAAATAAGCCGTGAGTTAGAGTTCAGTCAAACGTCTGTATCTAGAATGATTAGAAAAGCGAAATTTCATTCATACCACATACAACCTGTACAAGAGCTTAATCAAGACGATTTTGACAATTGTCTAGCATTTGCAAATTAGGCTTTGAGAAGAAAGGATGAACAAGACGACTTTTTCGATTTGATTTTATTCACCGACGAAGCGACATTCCACAAAAATGGATTTGTCAATCGCCACTATTATGACGACAATAACCCGCATTTCATTAGACCAGTGGATCATCAACATAGGTGGTCATTGAATGTGTGGGGTGGTATCGTCGGAGATTATGTTCTTGGACCATATTTCTTTGATGGAAATGTAAACGCTGAGCGCTATTTGCAATTTTTAACAAATGAATTTCAAGATGGAGCCCCACCCCACTACAGCCATATTGTCAGGGCATATTTGAATTCCGAATTTCAAGACAGATGGATAGGGAGGGGAGGTCCAGTGAATTGGCCAGCAAGATCCCCTGCTCTCACCAAGATCGACTTTTTTCTATGGGGGTTCGTGAAGGAAATTGTGTACACAGAAGCTCCAACAACAATCGAGAATATGAAAGATCGAATACTTAATGCTTTTCAAACAATAAATCAACAAATGTTGCGAAATGTTGGCAGTTCATTTGCTAAGAGAATGCAAGTTTGTAGACAAGAACACGGTCGCCATATTGAACATATCATTTGAGTTAGTTAGGTTATGTGTTAGGTGTATGTACCCACTAGCCATGTTGTAACGCTAGCCTCCGCGTAAATTATTATTACACAATAAAAATGTGTTTAATTTACGCATCGCCCAGTCTCGCGTTATCTCATGTTACATTTTGCCCGTGATGACAAGCGTGCAGGGACCGACGTCACGTCCAGATATAACAAGGTAGTATCGAGTCGAGTCGCGCGCCGCTATCCCCACTTGAGAACTTTCCCAGGGCACATAAAAGGAGCTGCACCGTTCAATCGCCACGAGATTCTAGCAGATTTTCCCAGAGATTCTCCAGACCGATTTCCCCAGTCCGACTCCAGTTCCCGATCCCGATTTCCTTCCGATACCCGCTGGTAGACCCGACCTAGAGTTCGTTAGAAGTGGACGATTTCTGCTAGAAAACCCACTTTGCGTATTTAAAACTTACTTGATTAACAATCCCGGGGCTCGTTCGAAGTGGAAGATTTCACTAGAAAACCCACTTTGCGTGACAGAAATTTCCTGATTAATAAACCCAGAGCTCGCTTGAAGTGGAAGGCTCCGCTAGGGGACCCACTACGTTAGCCCAAAGGGTTTCCCTGTAAATAATCCCGTTATTAATTAGGTCCAATAATCCCATTAATGATTTTGGCATTAGAAGCCCCGAGATTCAATTCTCGCCCTGTAGACAACTACCGAAACATTCGAGTCTCGACTCGAAGCTGTCCATTTTTGATTTCAGTACATTCGATTTTAATTCATAATTAAAATAACCTGCATCCGACCTGTAAATTTGTATTCCTGTTAATTTCAATTCAGCATTGAAATAATCCGCACCTGAACTTTAAACTAGCATTCATCATAATCTCCAGACGTAATCAAAACAGCCCGCACTCAAGCTTTCATATTTGAAACCGTCCGTGCTCAAAGTTAGCAGTCGTTGTAATTTAAATTTGCCAGTCGTAATATAGTCCGAGAGCGCGAGATTTCCCCGGCCCGCTTTGGAGGAAAAGCGGCAATATTTGGTCGGCGCTCGGACTCTGAAATAAAAATCATATTTGTTAACGCAATGCGGCCTTTCTAGCTTAACCGTCTCCGGACATCTCTAAATGAATTTAGAGGCGGGCTTCACCCCCTGCACTATCAGTAAAATCTCTAGAGCCGTGATATGATTTATTGTATAATTGGCAGACCGTTTAACTTTGTGTTGATTCCAGCTACTTCGCTAGGACCATTATCAACCGCACGTGCAACGCCTGGCGCTCCGTGCAGATAAGGACGCCGGCTATCAGCTGCGACCGTTCACACGGATTTATCGGTGTTATTTCTTGTGTAAATGAACTTTGGAAATATCTATTACTGAAATGTATCGTAGGTAAATATATTAAACTGTTTAAATGTATTCCTATGGTGTTTTTGTATGCTAAATTATCATATATCTGAGGGGAACCCCCTACGACTTTGAGCTACCCGACGAGCGTAAAGTTTAACATCCCTTATGAGAAGGGTCCAGGTGTTACAATGTTGTGAAAATGTTTGTTCCACATTATTATTATTATGTATTAAAATTATTATTTCTTTTATTTTGTTTTATTCTCGTGAGAACCTTAAATTGTTATTGCGCTGCAATAATAAGAAAAGAACTAGAAATGTCACTTTTTTCCATAGCACTCTGTTTTACTTGAAGTTGGCATCTTTTAGCAGTCAGAGCAACGAAAAATGTCCAATATCTCTGAAACTATGCATTTTCAGTAAAGGTTATACTTAATAAAAAATGTAGCCAGATCACAGACGGATCCAATTGTGTAAAAAAATACAGGGGGTGCCTTTTGAAAAAATGAAGTTATGACCTTCCGAAGTACGCGAAATTTAAAATTAATTTGTGACCCTCCTGTACAGTAAAGCCAAACCTTATTATACCAGGTGGATAGAACTGGCCTTTCTCCTTATGGATCCAAAATTTTAACGTTATAACTTCAAAACTAAGCTCCTGGGATTTTTTAAGAAAACACATGTATTCGAAGAAATTTTTAATAAATAATTTTTAAAATGGCAACGTTGTACCAAAACGTCAAATATTTTATACTGCCATAAACCTATTTCAAACGCCAATAAGAATATGTGATAAAATATAGGGTGTTCCATTTGAAAAAAAAAGTTAACATACGTACCTTAGTTATGGCTCATTCTGTACAACAGAAAATATTTTTGAGTGATGCAGAGCGAAAAACTATGTGGGGAGGCGTTTACATTTTTTTCTTATCTTGAACGGTTGAAAAGCAGAGTTTTGATCCCTCACTATTGACTCACCCTGTATATATTCTAAATATTCCTTGCTCCAAATTAATTTGAACTTCTAAATCTCGTGGTACCTAGTAATTGGTGCACGACTTGAACTTTGTAAGGATTAGGTTAATCTGTATTAGTGTGAAACTGGAGTTTGTGTGATGTTATTTTCAAAACCTAATATTTTAAATAAATAAATTATATTGTAACTAAAATTGGCAAATTTTTACTTTACATATAAAAAAAATTATAATATTCTAAATTTGAAACAGTTATTAACAATTTACATAGGGCCGGTCATTCTGCCGGACCCTGTATAAGCTTTTATTTATATTGTAACACTATACCATAGTGGAAACATACATTTCCAAGCCATTTATTCCTTAAGATTAGATGTACGTAAAGGAAATTTATGAAATGATCTGGATGATTCGAATTTGTGCCTATAGAAACAACATTTCTAAAGAGCAACGAAAACACGACGTAACACGATGTACCACCCTTAAACAAGGGGTGAGTACAACCCTGGCTAGCTCTAACCCTCAGCAGAATATGACATCAGTGAGGACCAGGCAAGGTTGCAAAAAACACTGCATTAATTTAATACAAATGGGCACCAGTCGTTATACACAACATAATCACAAATGTAGCTATTAAAATAAATCACCACCTACCCTGGATTCCTCTTTTCAAGCTAAATTTCAAAAGAACACAAACGGGATCATGAAGGGTCGTAGATTAACAAAATATATATACCAGTGAAAGTATATAGAATTTAGTATACATCAACAGTATAACAAATAACAATGGTAATGAATGAACCAATATTAATAACACAACTCAGGTAAAACCTGGTGCTCTACAGCGATAAATAAAAATAATTAAATTTGTTTGGAATCAAACCAAATCATAAACACACAATTAATATAAATTATTAAAAATTCGAACACATTACAAGACAACATATTGAAACTCTCTAATGCCAGCAGTTACTCTAACCGACATCTGGAATGCTATGCAAACATCCAGGTAGGTATATGGATATAAGAACACATCGGCTGACATAACTTTTAAAATTGAAATAGGGAAAAGCCGGGCCAGGCATGTCTTCAGCTGATTTCCTATGTGATAACGCATTAACGTTTTTTAAAACTATGACATTTACGTTAACACGTGCGATTTTACCCCCCAAAGGCCTTTGTTATAAATACGCAATTCATAGCAGGCAAAAATGCCTTATCGGCACAATCAAAACGCTGAATAGGAAAGGATTTGGCGAGGTGTGAGGTGCTAAAGGGCGATTCAAAAAGAACGCAATTTTTAAATTTCGCACTTTTTTTTTTTCTGTGAAAGTTGCAACCCCAACAATTTGACATCTGTCATCTTTGATTGTTGCGATTTTTAGTTGTGGAGCGCTCTACGAAAGAACAACGCCTTATCATCGTGAAAACTGATTACTAAAATGGGGAAAGTTACGCTGAAACTGTTCGTAAAGTTCGTGGAATTTTGAGTCGTGAAAGTGCACCAAATCTGTCCACTTTTCAAAGATTGATTAAGAAATTGGTGAAAATTGAATCAATTATGCACAGTAAATCGCCTGTACATTGTCGTGCTGGTCGGTCTCTAGAAAACATTGCAACTGCAGTGCCGGTTTTACATGGGTGCTATTGGGTGCTGTAGAACCGGGCGGTAAATTTTTCTTGGACGGCACGCAGAGCGAACTAGTGTAATAACTCTAGCGGTCGCATACGATATTAGCGGTCACATACGATAGTTCTATTACATACTCAGACTCGCACTTAATAAAGTTGGCACGGCGACGAAGTAAGCATATTATCATGTCCGGCTCATCTCCCGGCGTCTGGTAGACCTAAGCAGGCCGCATAATAGTATATTACTAGCTGTAGCCTTAGGCGTCTTCCGCATTTAAAATTTAGGACGAATTTAATAACTGCTAGAAGACGAAGCACCACAAAACCAAACACGAGACAGGTCACACACAAAAAGTTCACAGTTGTCAAACACAAGTGTCATGTCAACCGAAGCATCAAAGCTTGGATTTGTAAGGGTGTGTTTAAACGGAGTCTGTGGGCGCCTGTGGGTCCCATTCAGCAAGACAGTAATAAACCCTCATTATTAAATGAAATGTACTTGTGTTCGTAGTTTTAAAAAACACAATCAATAGGCATAATAAGTAATTGTGTTGTTAGATAATGTTCCTATTAAAAGCAATGGGAAGTTTGTTTAGAAAAATCTGAAAATAGTAAACAGTTGAATTAAGCCTTGTACTTTTGCCGGTTTAATACGGCATGTAGTGTTTCATTATTTAACTCGCGATCTTTAAATACTGAAAGAATTTATAAGAAACTTGAAAAAGGAATTAACTCTGTAAAGGAATATTGGGTTAACGTATTAAAAACGATTGTTAGCGTTATAAATTGGCCCAGTACTTTCAATATCGACGAAACGAGTTTGGTCAATATGAAGCCAAAGGAATAGCTTTAACAAGCAACGAAAACTTGGTGGAACGACGGAGCACTAAAAGAAATAGGCAACCAAATACAGAAGTTATTTTAAGAGTAAGACGTAGAGAGAAAATGGGAACATCTTCCAATTCTTGATAATCTTCAGTTTGAAATTAATCGTAGATCCGAAGTGTACAAAATATGTTTAACCTCTCAAAGATTTAGTGAAATTGTTACATGAAAATAAATTAATATATTCATGTGTGCCTTCGTATTTTTTTTTTCTATAATGGTTAGGAATGCTAGTGGGGAGCGTTAATTTTCCACGCTGAAGCGGGTTAAAACCTATCTTCGAAATTCAATTGCGCAAGAAAAATTAAATTCTTTAGCCATATTATCAGTAAATTTAGACATTTTAAAAACCGTACTCACTAACTAGCTAATACAAACCTTTTCAAATTTAAAAGCAAGAAAGCGACTCTTGTAAAACTGAGTGAAACTCCTCTTCTGTATTTTATTACGAATGTGATTGTACTTACATGTGATTATCTTAATTTCCAAAATTCCTTCCTAATATAGTTCCTAGTATATTAGTAGTCAGACATGTTAATGTATTGCAATATTGGGCATTGGATTTGTTGTTGTTTTGTGTTGCCTATTTATTAATTTTTACTTTTTAGTTGATTTTAAAAACCAAAGTTAGTTTGTGTTGTTTATTAGTTTTAAACGTAAAATATTTATTTTTATGTTTTATTTTTATTTAATTTTTACTCAGTTCCTAGTATATTAGTGATATTAAGATATTGTAGAAAACACAAATAGCAAGCCAATGTTTAAGAATGTTATTTTTTGATTTCTTTTTTCTTACCTTATTGTTGTAAATAAAAACCAAATATTAGCTTTTTATTTTTTGGGTGTATTTTCTTATTTATTCTAGTTTTTGTTGTTTTTGATTACTATATTTTTCACTCATGTATACTGTAAAGTAGTGATGTAAAAAACGCGTTTTTTTAAATCGAATAAAAAACCTAGAAAAAAACAGAAAAAAACGGGTTTTTTTGTTTTTTTTTGTTGTTTTTTATTCATTTTTGTAATTGGCGGCATGTTTTGGTAGGTACCCACCCCTATTGAAAGTTGCTTTAAGCTGGACCCAGCTCTGAAACTGTCGACTTGATCGACGAATCAAGTTACGTTAGCGATTCATCAGACAGTGACATAGGCGACGTAAACTGCATGGATACTGACTCCGAGTTAGTTGAGGAGTCAGCCATGTCTGTTAGAGAGTAATTTCTGCATTATTAGAATTTCTACAGGGCGTTAGGGAAGTCGACGGAAAAACTTCTAGGGGTGTATCCTTGTCCCAAAATATGATGATTTAACTCAACTTACTTATATACAAGGTTGCTTAGTTTAGCCGCTAGAGGGCTTTAAAAATTATTAATAATAATAATGGTGAGGCACTAACACCCCATGAAGGAGCTTGGCCTGCAAGGCGGAAGGTCAGAGCTTCCATATTCTCGCTCTCACACCCGGCTGTCGCGTATCATTTTCATGACACGTGGTGATGTGGTGAGCATCACGCATTAGACAACCGCATTATTACCCATTATTCCTTCGAAAGCAGGTCCGCAATTATTTAAAGCGACTAGCTTTTTTAAATGTTTTAACCCCCTGTATAATCACTACCAATTTTTTTTCTGGACAGTTACTTTAATTTAGAAGCTATCCACTCTCTCAAAAAAATTTTAGTTGGGTAAACGGTTTAGCCACAAAAAAATATTTTCTAAATCTCTACAAAAGCCTAGTGCTAAGTTAAAATTACAGATTCAGCCTTGTAGGGATTTAGAAAATATTTTTTGTGGCTAAACCGTTTACCCAACTAAATTTTTTTAAGAGAGGAAATCGCTTATAAATCAAAGTAGCTATCCATAAAAAACATTAGATGGATAATTAATTGTGACAAAGTTTTTAAACACCCTGTAATTTTTGAAATTAGGGTTTATGCCACAAAATGTTTAAGTTTACTGGTAAAAACGCATGGCCAAAAAATGAATAAAATTCATCAACGATTTTTCGACTTATTTGAAAAAATTAAAAAAAGCTAATCATCTTTAAAGCCCTCTAGCGGCTAAACTAAGCAACTTTGTATATAGGTAAGTTGACTTAAATCATCATATTTTGGGCCAAGGATTCACCCCTAGAAATTTTTCAGTCGACTTCCCTAACACCCTGTATATCCACTTTGGCTATGTTTCTATTTTTCTTTTGAAATATTTGCTTTTTTTTTGTTATTATAAATTCTATAATTCACTTTACCTACGAAATGTATTATTTTTATTTAAAAATATCTGTTTTTTGTTTTTCCAAACAAATTACTTGTTGTTATTCACTACACTTTAATTCTGAAAAAAACGCATTTAAATAAAAAACCTGACCGCTTGGTTTTTTTACAAAAAAAAACAGGCTTTTTAAAAAAAAACGAACGGTTTTTTTTAAGGTTGCATCACTACTGTAAAGATATTTATAATAAATAATTTCGGATTTTGGAACCCTTCTTTTTAAACATAATATGAAAATATAATTTCAGATAGTTTAAATTACTAATTTATAAAAATATAGGTAGGGGCGGCCGTTACCATTATCACCAGGCGCTAAACTACCTTAAACCGGCACTGTGCAACTGTGAATGTGAGTGTTGCTGAAAATCTGTGAACGTCACTACATGTGATAACGGAGTTCTTGTGCCCTCGAGTAAAAGGTATCGACCTGGAAGACATGTTGTTTTAGCAAGACAGCGCAACCTGCCACACTGCGCGTTAAATAATTGATTTATTTAGAAAACTATTTTTAGACCTGTGCGATCGTGCAATTTGACGCCGTGCGACTTCTTTCTTTGGGGTTTTTGAAATGTCAGGTCTATGCAAATAACCCTCGAACAATTCCCGAGCTCAATGCCGATATCCAACGCATAATCAATGAGATAGAGCCGCAACTCTACGAAAACGTCATATATAATTTCATAAAAATAGCAAGAGTCTGCGTTCAGAGTCGCGAGGACCATTTGAAGGATATTTTATTCCATCATTAATCGGAATATGTCTGCTTTAAAATTCAATAAAAAGATCAGTAATCTCTCAAAAAAACTTGGGTTTTATTTTAAAATTAAAAATTGGGTTCTTTTTGAAACACGCCTTATTATGCTATAAACGGGGCTGCGCGCGCTATTGCGCGGTCTATCCTATTCAATTTACCACCATTTTTAATCCTATTGCGTAGGGCCATTCCGTTCTGTTACACACTTGTTACACAGTCTTAGAAAACACAACATTTCGCATGACAGGAAGCAGAGGGTTCTTTTGTGGAGGAAGAAATAGGGAAATACCCGTCCTCTAAACCAGGAGGAACGTTCACGTGGTGAGGTGGAAGCTCACTGCTTTCACCTAACCGTTGAAAGGCTCCACGAGGAGCCATCGCACTACTAATTGTCGACATGATCTAAAAAAACAGGTCAAAAAAGTCCCATACGATCAGCACGTCATCGTATGAGCCTCGAGATGCCAAATTTGAAAACACACATCGATTTTTCGATTCTTAATCTTATGGCTTCTGCCGAGTTATTGGTGTCACCGGTTTCATGCCAACAGAAGGCGAAAAATGAACAATGGTTGGCATCTCGAGACATCATGGATGACAGCAGATCACATGAAATACACCACACAAATATCACAAAAATACACACCACGAACAAACGTGTTGACAGGTACACAGTACAGTGTCTATATTAACGATAGTGTGGTCAATTTTGGTCCTGTTTCTGATTGGTTGTTTTAAAATCCGCCATTAAGGGTCGTTTCAGTGCACGTTTCAGTGTCCTATTGAATATTTTTAGCAGTGTACGCATATTTAGTTACAAAAAGTTACTAATGTCAAAATAAGACATTGACATTTTATAAATTATCTTTTTTCTATAGCACATGTTAAAGTGTGCTTTTATCAACTCAAAACAAAAGGTCAAGTTTTACTTTAACAGCAAGGGTAGATAAAGTAGCACTTTAACATCAAGGATAGATAAAGTAATTTAATTTTCTAACTTTTGTCTAAATTAAATATGACAGCTTCGCATTATCGTAGCAACCCAATCTAACTACGGACATTTTGAAATGTCATGGACTGTCTTTATTTTCTTTTGAAATTGTTAAAGTTCTTGCTATAGAAAAAAATATTGTATTATACACGACGATAAAGTGATTTCTATCCACTCTTGAATCATTAACGTCTCGACTTCGTCTCGACGTTAAACGATTCACTCGTGGATAAAATTTAACTTTATCGTCTTGTATAATAAATTACTAAAAGTATAAATAGCAATAATTTTGACTTTAGTAATATTTTGTTACTTAAATGTCACTGATGACACCTTTAAACAATGCACATGAAAAGCTGTCACAGTGTAACAAATGGAGTGAATGCGGTACAGACGACTCCTGCAGTTTACACAGGTATTTGTAGTCATATTTCAGTAAGAGACGTTTCAGTATCACCGTTTTAAAAGTTTTTTGATAAAAATGTTAACCATCTAAAGGAGATCTGTTATCATTTGAAGAGAGAATAATTGCTTAAAATGGGGCCCTCGGGGATCCGCCCCTTTCCAAGGGGGCTCACGGAGTTCCGTCCCTCTCTAATGGGGCCCTTGGGAATCCGCCCCTTTCGAAGGGGGCTTACGGGGCTCTGCCCCTCTCCAAGGGGGCCCTTGGGGCTCCGCCCCTCTCCAAGGGTCCATCCGGGCTCCGCCCCTCTCCGAGGGGGCTTACGGGGCTTCGCCCCTCTTCAAGGAGGCTCTCAGGGCGCCGCCCCTTTCCAAGGGGGCCCCCGGGGATCCGCCCCTTTCCGAGGGGGCCCCTGGGGCTCGGCCCTTCTTCAAGAGGGCTTTTGGGGCTCCGCCCCTCTTAAAGGGGCCATCGGGGCTTTGTCCCTCCCTAAGGGGGCGCTCGGTGCTTCGCCCCTCTGTAAGGGGCCCTCGTAATTCCCCCTCTCGGGCTCACGGGGCTCCGTCCCTCTTTAAGGGGGCCCTCGGGAATCCGCTCCGTTCCAAGGGGGTCTTCTCCAAAAGACTCTCGGGGCTCCGCCCCTCTCCAAGGGGCCCACGGGGCTCTGCCCCTCTCCAAGGGGGCCCTCGGGGCTCTGTCCCTCTCCAGGGGGCGCTCGGGACTCCGCCCCAGGCGAGGGCGAAATGAATGCAAACGCAAATGGGGGACATCGCGTCTGCAATTGTCGTGACGGACACACACGTTTGGATCGTTCTCCTTTATTTATATGATTTATAGAAATTTGAAATTATCACGTCCGGTCCTACTGCAAGCGTATCATGCACCTCAGCATCTCAGTACGCCTTTGGCTTTATTGGAGCGTGTTGTTCAATGTTGAAAAGTGTGTTATTTCAAAATGGACGAAAAAGAGGCCTCTAAATTAATGCAATGGTTTGAGGAAAGCGATGACGACATAGTATTAGACGATCCCTATAGCACTGATAGAAACTCAGATGAAAGCAATAAATAAGTAAAAACATTCATTATCAGCTCTAATTTACCAAGAGCAGTGATAATCACTCACAATAATTTTGACAAATAACAACCCGAAAGTGCGTTGCCTAGAAATAACCAGAGGCGAAGCCAAGGGTTATTTCTTAAGGTGACATTACACCATTACACGGCCTGTGGAGCCATGTGCCTAGCGTGTGGCATACGGAGTGACGAGCAAATGCTTGTGTTAAATTTATTGGTGTGGATGATATACCTCCTGTTATTATTAGGTTGGAAGAATCTGATACAGAATCAGAAGACAAGTTGTATTCCTCTTCTGAATCAGATTCTGGATGATTATCCTGAAGTGTAGGTATCCATCTAAATTCTGGTAAATTATATCTCTGAAAATGGTTCTACCAGGGTATTTTGTATTATCTCTTTATTTTGAAATGCCTGTTATATGTTTAGCATAAATAATAACTTGTACAACACAGTTCTACAAACAAAAATCATCAGCAAATTATTAATAATATAGTTTTACATTAGTACATAAAAGATAGATGTCTAGAAATTTTATGACGTTCTGTACAGTTAGATAACAATCACGCTTAAATAAACCTACTTAAAATAAAGCAATACCTTATTTAATGTCAATAGTTCAGTAATTTTAGCTCTTATTAAGTATAATAGTGCTTATACATTGACAGTTCTAATGGTTTTTGACATAACTAGTGTTTTTTTTCCTTGTCACCAACTACCTACACTGTTATAAAAATGCAAATGCAAAGCCTGCTCTGAATTATAAAGCAAAAAAACAGACTATAGTAATGTTAAATAACTATTACCGAAGCGAGAAGCCATTTTTCTGACAAATTAATTTGACACTTCATTATAATAATATGTTGGTGGCACTGTAAGTCTATGTCAAATTCGAGGTTACCACGTTAGGTTTTGCGTCAATTTTGACGCAGACTGACGGAAATCCTAACCTGCTAACCTCGAATTTGACGTAGAATTACAGTGCAGTGCCACAAACTTGTCATAGGATACTACTGAATTTTAGTTAGATAGTTTCCATTGTGATTGAAAATCACGCTAGGGTCGTTTTCACCATAGTGTAAAGAATACAAGGTGAAACGTTCCTGGAGATGCGCAGTCGTTCAGAAATTAGAGGGGAAATGTCAACCAATCCCCCATGGGCATACGCAGGTAATCTATTATGGCCGCGATCATGGTGTAACCATGGACGCGTTCGTGTATTGTTGCTGGCACTGTCAGTCGATGTCAAATTCGAGGTTAGCAGATTAGGTTTTTCGTCAGTCTGGCACCAACTGACGCAAAACCTAACCTCGAATTTGACTTCAGTACTACCAATCGTATCTACCATTTGAGGTCCGCCCACATTCTGGGGAACGTTACACCTTGTATTCGTTACACCATGGTTTTCACTTCAAGTGTGATTTGATTTGTCAAACTGACTGACGTGATTAAAAATAATAAAATTGGATTGGTCTGCAATATATGTAAGAACTTAAGTAATATAACAAGGGAGAGACATACTTACCGATAATTTTGCACACGCCAAGGGTCGAGTGCTGATTGCAATGAAAACTGTCCCGAGGGTTGTCCGAGGGCAGTTTTCTAAGGGCAACCAGCACGATGACTCTCGGCACGGAAAAAAATACCGGGTGGCCATAAACATCTGAGATCCCGGTAGCCATGGAATTAGCTACTTATAAATGTTGGTTAGCATTATACATATTTCAATTATAATAAGTATTTGGTATGAAATGTAATAATATGCAAATAAGAGGAGGGGAATGTGCCCCAGATTCTGCAGTTTAGCCTACGACTCGATTATAAAAATCTCCTGTTCTAATTTCAATACTTATTGCAATCTGTAATAATTTTTGACAGATAAGAATTTTAGTTGTGATGACATTAATGACATTTAGTTTAGTTGGATTCATCACTTTAATAAAGCGGTGTTGATTCCAAAGGTAATGTGATATCAGATATTTATGGCCACCCGGTATATGTGTGTCGCCCGCGTTTATATTTTGAAGACTATTCAATTCACCTGTCATCTGTCAAAAAGTGACCAATGAAAATCCATTATTCTGACGTTTCTTGACCAATCAAAAAAATATCAGTGGATATATCTTCCTAGAAGGTATTCAAGTGACTATTTTAAACAAATGTGATTTTTATTAGAAAAAGTCAATATTTGCGTTCTGTTACTATAGAAATTGACTAATTTGTTGCTAGATTTACTGAAAACTATTTTGAAAAAGTAGTTTGGTTCATTAAATAGTCCCTCGAATACCATTCTTAGTCAAAGTTAAGTAGATTATTTTTGCGGTGGTATCACTACTCATGTCCATTGCGCTTGGGATTAGGACTCGTGCTATCACACTCGTCCTAATCGTACCAAAGCGCAATGGACATTCGTGACACCACCACAAAAATAGTCGACATAACTTTGACTACTCATGGTATTATAAGTGATTATTACACAAAACCCGTACTATACGAAGTATGATTTAAAATAGATCCAATCATGCCAAAACATTCAAATTACTTGTTTTTGCATTTCTATTTCTTATTATGACACTATCCACGGGGTCGATAATCATCCGTAGGGAGCTTATCGCGTGGTAAGCAGCCCACGGGCGCTTATCAGGTAATCAGTTCGAGATTGGTCGATTTTCGAAAAATGCATGGTTTTCATTGGCTGATATCAGTCATGTGACAGTTGTGTGTAATTAGTGTTGAATCCAGGGGGTGACCGGGGGGAAATTCCCCCCCGGGCAGTACAAACATGACCACTTCATATTCATGTTTTTTTTAATCTATAAAAGAACCAGTGGTTTTTGTGCGAAAATAGGGAAAATACCCCCCAGACGTTTCACCCCCCCCCCACCCCCCGAAGTAATCAGTCTGAATTCAACACTGTGTGTAATAAATCAGTAAAATGCACCTCATCCCTGATTTCTGATGACAAAAATCGCTATCCAGCCTGTTTAGTTTGGGCAGAAATTGTTGAATATTGGATACTGCAAAGAACACAGATTTGAATTTAGTTAAATCTGGTATTTACACTTGACAATTTCTTGCATTTAGTGCCAACTTATTTCCATTAATTTGAGACCAAGGCTATAGATGGAAACATGATCAATATTTTATATAATTCTTGTATGTCTTACCTATCCATTGACACAAAGGAATTTTGGAATTTCTCAATATTGATTATGTTCTGGCTAAAAAACATTAGAAGTGTTTTCAGTAAATAAATGCTGATAAAATGACGAAATATTGAAAATATTAAAAATTCTCTCTGGCAATGGATAGGTACATGATTGATCCATCATAATCAGTATCGAGAAATTTTTTATCTTTTGAATTGACCATAACATTATGGAAATGGTTTGACAAGAATGGATAAATATTTGGGAAATTGTGAACAATTTAAGGAAAAAATGTAGGCAACACGTCGCGCGCAGATAAGCCGACTACAAAATTCATGCTGAGATAAGCAGGCAGATTATAGTTTTACGAAACTAATACTTCTCTCTATAGTGATACTTAGGTAGTATGGTTTTTTAAATTGTGCGTAGGAGTATTGTAAAAAATATATAATATAAAACATAAATAAACGTGTCTTTAAAGAAACTGAACCAAGTAAAATAATGTAGGCGACAAGAAGGTTAAAAATAATTATTTTTGCATTACTGTAACGACGTAATTCTCAACAACGCATATTTTATGTATATTACGCGTTTCATCGATTGATGATTTTTTGCAAATAATAAATAGTGATTGTACGTTGCTAGTATAAATTACATTTTCAATGTGAGTATGTGTTACCAAATATAGTATAACGAATTAAACGTTCGTTAAATAATATTTTTTCTATAACCATTTAAAAATGAACAACTTTCGTCACGTTTTACCCCAACCGAAAACGCCAGTTCCGGGACCAGTGACAGAATATCCCATAACGTTAACTTTCGTCTCTAGTGACGAAAGTAAGTAGTTGCAATTTCAGATATTAAATGCATTCTGCCATATCCAATTGTAATTTAATTTTACAAAGTACAATGGAAAAACATGATTTAGCACAAAAATGTGTAAATTTACTTTGTAAAACGTAATAAATGCAAAATACAGTTATAAAAATTAACACGAAATTGACAGGACGTCTCATCAAGTAGCCTTGCTCTCAGACGGTAGTGTTTTAGTGCAGTAGTAGTGAACCATGGTTATAGAAAAAGTATAGTGTTTTACTCGTCGAAAAGCATTATCTGCAACTTGAGAACATTATCAAACTCGGCTACGCCTCGTTTGATAAACTGTTCTCTCGTTTGCAGAAAATGCTACTTTCGTCACTCGTTAAACAATATACTATTATTCGACTGCATGAAGTAAAGAGTCTTTGATCATAATTTTTTAGCGTCCGAATATTAGTAGTTTTCCTTTTCGGCCTAGGACGAAAAGTTAAGTAACCTAGCAACCACGACAAAAATTTATACTGTACTGAAAAGGTTACCTTTTCTACCAAATATCCGAAACAAAAAACATCACTTTTTGACATAATCGAATAAAAATGTATTTTCCGCACAATAAACAAATAAAATGTATACTATACAGGGTGAGGCACATAAAGTGTTACAGAGCAATATCATCAAACTATTGATCATATCCAAAAATGTTTCAGACAAAAGTTTCAGTGTTCGAGAATGCCGTCATACTGGACCACCCTATTTTTTTATCGGTGGAGGCGCTGAAGCTACGTCAAGGTCAACTCCACTTTTTTCAATGAAACCATGTATTTTTTTTTATGACATTATTACCGATTTGAAGACAAATTCAGCGACCTGCAACATAAGGTCATTCTAGTCACGCAAAGTATGAAAATAGTCAAAAAATCTAAAAATGCAACTGTGCAACAAACACGAGTCAACACGACGGTGCACCACCCCATTATGCTCTGTGTTTAAGACAAGTGATGAATGAGATTTTTGGCGAAAAGTGGATAGGACGAGGCAGTCCTGTAGCTTGGCCACCTCGTTCGTCAGATCTAACATCACCAGATTACTTTTTATGGGGTTTTGTCAAAGATCGCGTAATGGCGGTAGCACCTACCACACCTGACGACATGAAAGACAGAATAAGCCAAGCATGTACCGAAATTACACCACAAATGTTGGCTGAAGTTAGACGGTCTTTTCATCAGCGAATTAAAAAGTGCTTACAAGTCGAGGGTTAACACTTTGAGCATCTTCTGTAAGTAGACCCAAACCAAGGTTAGTGGATCCTTTGCAAGTGATTATTCCGATATTTTTCGATTTTTTGACTATCTTCATACTTTGCTAACTAGAATGACCTTGTGTTGCAGGTCGCTGAATTCGTCTTAAAATCGGTAATAATGTCATCGAAAAAAATTACATAGTTCTATTTAAAAAAGTGGAGTTAACCTTGCCGTAGCTTCAGCGCCTCCACCGATAAAAAAATAGGGTGGTCCAGTATGACGGCCTTCTCGAACACTGAAACTTTTGTCTGAAACATTTTTGGATATGATCAATAGTTTGAGTGCTATTGCTCTGTAACACTTTATGTGCCTCACCCGGTATATTACAATATATAAACAATATTTTACAATATAAATGAAGTTGTGTTTAACAATTTTTAGAATTAGTAAAGAAATATAGTTTTAGAGTAAGTAATTTAAAATGTAAAAATTTATTATTTTGAGAGTAGGTAAATACAGATCATAAATCACCAAACTGAAACTAACACAAATATCTATATACATATCGGTAAACCGCAAAATTTTCAAAGATACTTCTTGCGCAATTCTTGACCTCTAACTTTACGGGGATCGATTAATTCAGGCAAAAGTGCACTTTTGTCAAAAGAGACAAGTTTGGGAACTCGGCTGTCCCAGAAATGTTCATCCTTGTATATAATTTGATAAAACAAGTCTTTTGGCGTCCATACAACAAAATAACATTTGTTTTTATTTGCGATGTTCAATTGACCTTGTACTTGGTGCATATAATTGTCATTATTCTTTAATTGAAGACCACCGCTGTCATCAAATGTCAAAAATTGTATAACACCATTTTCAGTTGCTTCTTTCGGTGTTGACATTCTTGAATTATAAGGACATTTTACTTCAATGATGGCGTCATCACCTACTAATCCATCAGCAGATGCAGCTAAAAATGGATATTTTGGGTCTACAAATAGGCCACAACTTGTTACTGCTAATCCAGAAATTTCTTGAAATTGGACAATTGCTCTGCTTTCGTTTTGTATGCCGTAGTGAGTTGCCAAAGATACAAAAAATTCTTGATATAAAAGAGCCTTTACCGTGTTCGCTGTGGAAGTGGTTTTCTTTAGTTTTGCAACTTTACCAAAATTGGATGCAGTTAATCTTTTGACCCTCATCGTCTCCCATAAAGAATTATTCCTTTGCCCTACAGTTAATTTTTGTATTTCTGCTGGGTCTTCATTTTTCAATTGCTCAAGGAATGTTGCTTCTTTTTCTAAATACGTCGCAGTCTCTATATCTTCAACATTGGCATTTTCTCCGTAATCACCATCATCATCTACAACATGGAATAACTTTTTTGGTCTCGTTCCTTGAGTTTTCGCACGTCGTTTGTAGTTCAAATTTCGAATTTTTGTTTCGCAATAGGATTTTGCATACTTTCCTAGACTACATGTCGCTAATAATTTCTGCACTTTATAATTTAATTCCCCGCTATTGTTGAAAGAAGTAACTGCAGCTCCACATCGTGCTGTATAAGACCCTCGTTGCGAATAATTAATTCTTTTTCCCGCCACATATTTTGCAACAACGGAGTTGAACGTCTCAACAATATTAGTGTCGACATCTTCTATCAAGCTGATCGCGTGCATGGCTACCCTATTAACCGCATTGACAATATCTTCATGAATGGGACTTGACGTAAATTCGGGGTATATGTTTTCTTCATTTTCCTTTGAACCGTTACAAAAATAGTCCGCACAATCATTGTGTTCACCAAAAATGTGTTTATAACCGTTTAAGATGTCGGATTTGAGTAGAGAGATTTTTTCATTTGTAGGAATCGGTTGATTTTTCCTGTACTCGACTGCTTTAGTCACGCCATAACGAAAACGTAGCTGACTTTTTAATAAGTGTGATTTAATCAAGGGAGACACTTTTGGTTTTTTAGCTGCTTCTTTGATTTTATTGCCTAGATTTCTGAGGATGTGGTTTTTGCACTCTATCTTCTGAATTAGAAATAAGGAGCAGCATCCTTAATTTTTCGCATAACGCTGATATCGCCGTCTCCTATTAGTTTTCCGTAAATTAAACCATGCATATCAATAGATTTTTTGAAGCCCTCTACTATTATTCCAGCTTCCATAGCAGCTGTAGAAGCATGCCAATTTTTGAAACAGTTGTGCGCAATTAATTCATTTGTTTTCCATGGCACACTCGGTAGGTATCGATGAGAAATGTGTTCATTTTTAAAGAAATTCTAATATCTCCTAAACTATCAATTTTTGGTATAGGACATATTGGAGAAAAAAGATATAAAATTAGAGGTTGAAGACCACTAAGCAATAAAATACAGGGGGTGTAATTTGAAAAAATTAAGTTATGGCCCTTCAAAGTTTCGAAAAGTTAACGTGCCACAACTAAGTAATGCCATGACGCAGATGAGCGTTCTTATTGCCAAATGATACTCCAAAAAGTTGTTTAGGCATAAGCATAATCTCGATTAGATATCTCTACGATCAAGTATCCTGTGATTTTTTTAATAAGTGTCCGTAAGCGTACGTTTTTACAGAAAAAATCGAATAACATCAAAACGGCTGAAGTAAATTTCAAAAAGTAAACTTTGTTATAAGTCCCAGAAAAAGATAAATCCATATTTTTTAAAATATACAGGGTGTTCCATTTAAAAAAATTAAGTTGAATATTGCCCTGAAAAAATGAAACAAAATGTATAACGAAAAATAATTTTACAAACTTCACCATAAGTTCTTGTATATAGTGGCAATTGGCTCATTTTGATATCTTTAACGGCTTAAGTGCAATCGAGCTTTCCCGTACTAATGACTCACCCTGTACATATAATCAGAACCTTATCTACCCTTAGGTGTAAGGTAATTACATTTCATTATTTACTAATTTAACATTGTAATTGATTTGTTTCTTATCTTTATCCGTACACTAATTTCTTCCATTCTGTCTTGTCGTGCGCTGCGATCTTGGCTTCTTCGTTTGTTATCCCTTTTTTCTATAGGATTTGCTTGATTTTATCATGAAAGTACAATAATAAAAAATCTGGTGTGATACACGCACACAACTTCCTTTTACAGTGATCTTGTAATTAGCCAAACATTTGATTTTATAGATATTAACGATACAAGTTTGATTATGAGCATCTTAACGACACGAGTTTGATTGCCAAAAACGAGGCGGTGAGCCGAGTTTTGCGGCAATCAAACGAGTCTCGTTAAGTGCCATAAGCAAACGTGTATTGTTCAATATTTTATCTTCATCAATAAATTCTGGTTCAATATATTCCTTTATACAAAAAGAGTGCGGTAATATCTATCCATTACCGCACTTAGTGCGGTAATATCCATTACCGCACTGAGTGCGGTAATATCCATTACCGCACTGAGTGCGGTAATGAAGCTCTTAACGATACTAAAATTAAATTGGTTAAGAATCTATAACAACACTGATGAAGATAAAATTTTTAAACATTTGTCAAAATTTTTCAAAAATTACAAATTCTACAAAAACGGTACAAAATAAAGCGTTAGGTGAAGAGACAAATTTTCTCTAGAATCCTAAGCTGAATTCAAAAATGTAATAATATACCGGGTGTTCTATTTAAAATAGGAGTTAATAAAAAAATAGACAAAAAAACAAAAGAAACCCATTTTAGAAGTATTGAACTGGAAAATCACCTATCTCAGACCAATACACATTAAAAATGTAATAAAAATGTAAAGTTTGAAAAAAATCGTTAGAGCAGTTTTGAAAAAATCGAAAAAAACTGAAAAATCACATTATACTTCCGGTTATGCGATTTTCTTCAAAAGCTCGCTGTCGGATCTACATAGTACACAAAACTTATATATGAAGCTTCAACGCCATACCTCTTTTCGTTTTTGAGATATTCTGTTCACAGACAGACACACAGACAGACCAATGAAAAAAAATATGTTTTTTGGGATCAGGGGACTGTAAAACGTGAAGATCTGTTGAAAACTCAATTTCAAATTTTTGGGGTGAATCCAATACTTTCTTCATTGTAAAAGGAAGTAAAAATTTAATTCTCCGTGTCTCGCTTAACTGCACCATTTTTATTAATAAAATAGTTTGCTAAAGGTAAATTCTAATTTAGAAAATGCAAAGGACGCTCATTTTGTTATGAAATTTACAAATTGTTTAGTTCTGACATGTAACTAATCTTTTTTTGTTTTCTCCACCGGTAACTAGATTTATTTTGCTCATTTCATTGGTTTTCAATATTTAATTTTAAGACCATTTTTCTCGATTTTTTTAAAATGGTATACCGTTCGAAACGAGACAAAAGTACTACTGAAATCAATAATAAAAAATATAGGTTGTTCTTAAAAAAAGAAGTTGACATATTATGAAAAACAAATTACATAAGAAACTGAGAATCAGCTGAAAATATTCCCCTATGGTCAAAATCGCACACCCCTTCGAGATTTTTTCATAAAAATGAATATCAACGAAGTTAATGAATTTATCCATTACTTTATTTCCACACTGTATATAGACTACTCCGAAATTACACTTATCTTGATAAAATGTAAAATTGTGAATGACACAGCGGAGCATTTGGAGACGCAGCGTCTACTCAAATTTCGCACCGTTTCTCGGCAGGAATTTCAAGGACTTGCTACAGTTTTGCCAGCTTCGATGAAAACCATTAAAAATTAATAAACACAACCCTTTGCTACTATTTCTTCTAGCGACATCAATCGGAAAGTTTTTCAAAGACCAGACTGGCGAATGCATTTGTCCGTGGTAGTACATTCTATTTTTAATTCCCATTTGTTTATTATTACTGTCATGTTATTGTTTCAGTTATAATTGTTACATTTTTACGTGCACGAATGTAAATATTTCTATACATATCCTTAAAATCTTACTCCAAGGAAACATTTGTTTGAAAATGTATGCATCCATTCTGGTATAGTATTGCAATACAAATAAAATTTGCTATAGGCCGTTTGAAGCCTAGGGCTTGATCCATTGTCTTTCTTCGTTTTATACTTTAATCACCTCTGTCTAGCTGTTATAAACACTGTATAATGGTGATTTGTGGAATAACATTGTTCTTGCAATGAAACAAGGCCATAGATGCATATTATTTATTTCAGTACTTTTTGAAGAAATCCATAGACACAAAAAGTGGCGACACCAAGCACAACTTTCTTACTACTTGCACAGGTTGCAGCATGCATTCCTAGAAATTACCGTCCACAAATGGTTTTAACTCTACCTTATCATAGAAACCATACTAAAATGCTAATTGGAAATTTAGTGGCATGATTAGGGCCTGGACAGATTTAATGATAACACAATAAATTCACAAAACTGCAAAGGTTGTTCAAATCAAACATTGAATTACAAAGTATAATACATATGTAAACTTACAACAGTTTTATGAATTTGATTACCCCTGCAAAATTTGTGGAAACATTTTCACCTGTGCAGTCGACCAGGTGAAATGTGACCGTCATTGTATAGTATTAAAAGTAACCAGGCCATACTTGATGCGCTGCAGCACAAGTAGTTATGCGAGCTTTTTAAACTAAGATAATAATTAGAGACGTGTGAGTGGGGTTTTATTATCCGTAAAGGTCTCACAGAAATAAATAATGGGTGTTCAAAAAGTGTTTACGTCCTGGACGGCCCTGAAGAGTTCATTATGAACGTACCACATCAGCTGTTTCAACTGAATGTCAATTTTTGTTTTCCTTTTTGGTTTTTAACTAAAACAGAATCTTTCTTTACAGAGTATCAGCTTCTCTAGACACACAGACGTATTCTGTAAATCTCTACGTGTCAATTATTTGTGTTTGGTAATGTAACCTCTTCAATTAAAATGGTGTCGCTACAACAACATAAAATTTTAATGATCGAATCCTATTTTCGTAACAACCCGTTGAGTTAATGGAATATGGTAGCACTCAATCCATGATTGTTTTGAAGAGTTTCGGCAGGAATTTCCAAACCTTGCGTTGCATTACAGCACTTTTTGTTGTTCTTTGAACCACTGCGTTGAAGTTTTTCTTGGGACTGTATACGTTTCATGCAAAGAAGGCAGCGGTCATCCTCTGAGAAGAACGGCAGAAGTAATTGAAAATGTAAGACAGATTATGGAAAATGCCCCTCGAACTTCTGTATGCCTTTTGTCTCGACAAGTTCAGTTGACACCTGCCACAACATATTGAAGACATTCATGTTTACCCCTACCGTTTGCAGTCTGTACAACTATTACACGAAGCTGATTATTCTCAGTTTGTCAAATATTGTCAAGTGGTTCCTAAGTACCCTCAATGACGACTTATTGGAAAACACTTTTCACAAACGAGGTCTGGTTTTATTTAGATGGATACATTAATTCCCAAAATATGCAGTGGTGGCGTTCGGAGAAACCTAATTTTATGGTAGAGACAACTCTTCATCCTCAAAAATTAAGAATGTGGGCGGCTATTTCAAGACGCAGAGTTTAAGTGTTAATTTGTTGAAAAATCAACGAAGATTTTTCAGGCACGTTGACTGCAGAAAGGTATCGAGAAGAGCTTTTACAGCCTTCATTCGAAGATCTTCATGACAAACTCAGGTTTGGTTTTTTCCATATATCACGGTCAAGTTTAAAACTCGCTTCTAAAGGCGGAGTTCGAATTCTCACGCATGCGCACGAGACGCGTTATACTCTAAGTGAGACTATGTCGGCGCCGTAATGTTTTCGGCCGTTCCCAGGCCCTACCAGCAATATAGTAAGTAATACATATATGGTTTTTTCTAACAAGACTGCGCACACTACACATGATACAAGAATTTTTCGACAGACGGATTATTAGTCGAAACATGCCAATCCTGCCCGACCTAACGCCATGCGATTTTTTTCTATGGCTGTATTTAAAGAACTTGATTTTCCAGCAACAAATACATGACCTAAATGAACTGCGGCACAATCCAATCCAAATATGTTAATAAATGCCAAATGCCGAGCATGCCTGGATGAAGGCAGTGAACATTTTGATCATTTGTTATGAATTCTTCTTTTATTGCAATAAATTACAGTTAAGTTATTACCATTTTATAAAAATGTAGTGATTTAAAGTTGGTTTTAAACGTTTGCATTTGATTGCTTTGTTGTTGTTAAATATGTTTATAAGTAGGGTTAGGTACATTTTGTGATGTATTCACAATGAACTCTTCAACGCCGCCCAGGACGTAAAGACTTTTTGAACACCCGTTATAAATTACAGTACAGTGAGCAGATAATAATTATTCAATTATTTATGCATTACTAACTATTACATACAGGCAACAGTTATTTTAATAGTTATTTTGAGAAAATCAATGCAAACATTTTTGATAGAAAGCAATAAGGCTCTATTCATTATGGTCCCGGATTGTCAAAAATGACGTTTTATGGTAGCACTGTTGAATTTCTATTGGTTTTTTTGTTACTACTAGGTTGGACAACGCAAAAGCATAATTTTGAAAGTTTGGGTATTTGTTACCTGGCAACTTTTATTTATTTTTGCTTAAGTCAGTTCGAAATATAAACTATAATTTATAGTTTTGACATTAGTAGCTCAATTAATTGTTTCTAGTTACCCATAGCTTGACTTAAAAGTATTAACCATGATATAAAGGATTGTTTTTAATTGGATTTTGACATTGACAATACGGGACTATAGTGAATAGAGTATATTGATTACAATCACTCTACAAACTGAAAAGTCAAAGGACAGTTGTTGACGTTAGTGATGACAAATTTTTACTAAATTTTGATCTAAAAAAATATTCAGTGTACACCACTGAGCATTTGCTTGAAAATGCTAATCATTAAATTTGTCCGAACCTTAGGCATGATATACTAATATACTATGATAAATAGTTCTCATTCCTTCACTTTTTATTTCAGAATGTGGCATTCCTAATCCTCAACCAGCGAGGCCGCTCAGGGATGTCAGTATAGCTTTTCATTGCCACCGTATTTAAAATTTTCAGTTTAAAATGTGGCGAGCAGCTAGTTCAGATCTTGCAGGAACTGTTATTTGCTGTAGTAGTTGTAAAGACCAATAGCAAGGGGTTAATTTTGTTTTTATCTATTTCTTTCCACAAGTGTGAGTTGTTATTAGTGGGAGTTTCAGCCACCTTACTGGTTGACGGTTAATTTCCTTAACGTAGTTTGCTGTTACTTTTCACTTTTTTAAAAAACACTGTGTATAACGATAAAATTTGATCACTATAGATTAGTGATTTACTACCTACTATTAATTTTAATGAAAACAGCTTGTTCTACCCACTTAATTAGTTCAGTATTCATATTACTTCGGTATCACTAAGTAGGAGTAGTTATAATTTACAATAAATTTAAGATATCTATCCTTTCCTTCGTAATGATGAAAACATAATATTTAAAGAACATGCCAATTTATTTACTTAAACTAATCATACAGCATCTGGAAAAAAACAGTAAATTTAAATTCAAATCAAATAATCATTCCGAAATAATCCTGAAATAAACGTATCGTGATTGTTAAATATAATTTTTAGCATAAAAATATATAAAATTTCAAAATTAGTTCGACATTCCTTAACAGCATTCTTTATAATAAATATGAAAATCAGCATATTTTCTATCAAACATCTTATACAACTAAAATTATAAATCTTTAAAAGCTACTTACTACCTCCCATCAATCATATCTTTGCAATAATTACTTCCGAAGAAAACATAATTAAATATATCAATTATATTTCACGACTAACACACAAAGTAAAAAGTTCTATTTCCAATAGCTGCTTGTGATATAAAATTCATGGTTTAATCGTCATCATCGTCCTCGTCGTCTGAAATGTACTTCTTGGCTGACCGCTTACGCCTTCCGGAACTTTTCCTGCTCTTAATCTTAATCTTCATTTTCACTGTAGAATCGGTGTCAGATTTATTCCCATCATCCTTATCGTCTCCGTCGGAGTCCCCGTCAACTTCTATCCGCTGCCTGGCATTTGTAAACACTGACTGCAGCACAATACTATCCTCATGGATAACCGATGCTTCCTCATTGTAGGTCTGCGCATTTTGGCAGAGCAGCATGAAATCCCTTTCCAAATCCTGCAGATCCGAATACTTTCCCTCATCAATTCGGTTTAATATTTTGTTAATATCCATTGGCCTCTTGATTATTTCATAATAATCGGGATAATCCTTCCGTGGCGGCTGCTTCATAAACGGTTCACTAAGCAGTCGTCCATCACTGGATAAAAACAATTATGAAATATTTATTAGAGAAAAGAAGGGCTTTTACCTGTCCATGTATTTTATAACAATATTCATGAGTTTATGCATCTGGCGTCTAATTTTTGGGTCGGGCCCGCCTTGGCCTCTTCGTCTTTTGCTGCTGGAACTAGCTTCATTGTCCGAGTCGTCGCCTCTTCTTCTACGCTTACGTCCCTTCTTTTTCTTAATCTTCTCCTCTTCCTCGTCTTCATCATCATAGTCTCCACCTTCATCTATGGCCTAAACAGAAATCAATTTTTTCATTAAACTACAATTTCTAAAAAATTTATAACTAGTGGTAAAGTAAGAAACTCATTTTTTATCACTATAAAAATACAGTAATCGGTCATTATGGGTTACTTCAACGACCCAAATTTGGTACGGTCAAACTCAAACCCTTACACAGCAATAATAGATGAGCAGAAATTCTTTCAAGTGCACCATATGAACCTTCCTTGTCCAAATGGTCAAAATTAAATATACATCAACACCTTTCATCATCATTTTGGGCTTCACGTAAGGATTTTTGCCACCCTATTGGCTTCCATAATCCAGGGATCAGTTACTCCCCAATAGGGATTTCCACTCCAATTTAATTATTACTGTTATACAGTGAATTTATTTTAATCATGAACATAAGGGTTTCGTTTCTATGCCAGCATTTCATCATACAGGTCACTTTCATAGTTACAAATGAGACCAATATTATTATTATTATTAAATTACACTAGGGCAGGCAGCCTCTAAAAGCTGTTGAACCCCCTTGGTTCTTTAAGTATACACAATAGATTAGAACGTTTATTTTACGAGTTAACGTACGAATTATTACTTGTCAAAAAGATAACTACAAGTTATCCTAAACTACAGCTACCGCATCGTAACCTTAGAAATTTCACGCAGCCAGCTCTCGGGTGCAATCGCATCATATGGTGCACTTCGGCTGCTTCCAAGATCACTATTCGCTGGTGCGTCACTGCTGTACATTCACCCTAAAAAGCTGACGCCAAATAAGTTTACACTCTACTATTTTTATATAGGCTTGCTTCCTGCAAATAATGTTGGTCCAATTATTTTATTTGCAAGAACTATTTTAGATCAAATTATTTATAAAGTATATTAAAAATAAGCGCTTTCGAAGATACGTACTTTTAACTCGGAGTGTACGCTTACCACTACACTGTATCGTATTGATGCGCGAAGTGAAACTTTTTCTAAGGTTACAATGCGGGAGCTATATACAACTGAAGAAAAGATACCGGGAGATAAAAATTGATTGACTTGGCCGCTCTCATAAAATATGCCTTTATTAAAAATGTGCCGCCTTGCACCGATTGGGTCTGAATTATAATAGCTAACTTCAAGTCAAATAACACTACTTATTTAAATTAATTTATTCATTTACAATAAACTAGCCTTAAATATATCACAGTTGATGCTTGAAATGTGCACCATCATTGGCTATACACGAATCTACTCTCCTTTTTTAATTCCTTTTACAATAAAGGAAGTATTGGATTCACCCCAAAAATTCGAAATTGAGTTTTCAATAGATCTTCACGTTTTAGAGTCCCCTGATCCCAAAAAACATATTTTTTTTCATTGGTCTGTGTCTGTCTGTCTGTCTGTCTGTGAACAGAATATCTCAAAAACGGAAAGAGGTATGGCGTTAAAACTTCATATATAAGTTTTGTATACTATGTAGATGCGACAGCGAGCTTTTGAAGAAAATCGCATAACCGGAAGTAGGACCGGAAGTAGGTGTTTACTCTTGCGATTTTTCAGTTTTTTTCGATTTTTTAAAAAACGGCAATAACGATTTTTTTGAAACTTTACGTTTTTATTACATTTTTAATGTGTATTGATGTGAGATAGGTGACTTTCCAGTTGAATACTTCTAAAATGGGTTTTTTTTTTGTTTTTTTTCTATTTTTTTATTAACTCCTATTTTAAATAGAACACCCAGTATATTATTACATTTTTGAATTCAGCTTAAAATTCTAGAGAAAATTTGTCTCTTGAACTAACACTATTTTGTACCGTTTTTGTAAAATTTGTAATTTTGAAAATTTTTGACAAATGCTTAAAAATTTAAAATCAAATTTTTGGCTAATTATAAGATCACTGTAAAAGGAAGTTGTGTGCGTGTATCACACCAGATTTTTAAATTTCAAACACTCCATACAGCTGTTCTTCGGTTATTCTTTGCACAGCACCTTCTATCGCTTCTTTTAATTCGTCCAATGTGTGAAATTAATTCTGGTAAATTATATTTTTTAAATGACAGAATACAAAGGTAATCCAGAGGAGAAGATCTGGCAACCTTGCCAGAAAATTTCCTCTCCCGATAACTCTGTTATTATAATACGAAGAAAGTTTTTTTGGTCAGTCTTTCTTGATCTCCCGGTACAGCTTGTAAGTTGGTATAGCACTTTCAGTTTAAGAAGACATTCAACAACATATCCCGATCATCCCAAACCTACTCCAGCTGGAATTTAAACAGTTGTGAACAAATTTGAAATCACAAGATGCGCAATAAAGACGAGAAAAGAAACAGACCACGTTTTATACTAACGCAGGCAAAAAAAGATAAAATTGTTAATTTAATTGAAAATTATAACAGACTGTCGACACAAAGAATAGCTAATGTTGTTAATGTGACTAAAAGCACAGTACACAAATTTCTTAGGCAAGAACCCTTTAAAAGCTATAATTTTCAAAACCATCATGAGTTCAGTAGGCGAAGACGAAAAAAGAAGAAACATCGTCTGTGAAACAATGCTGAATAAAAGTAATAATGGTGAAGTGCCACTGATAAGTCAACATTTTACACTCATGGAGAAGTTAATTCTCAGAACTGCAGGTACTGGAAAAGTGAAAATTTACATCTGTACAATGTTACTCGAACTCAACGTAAAAAGTAAAGTTGTGGGCAGGCCTATAGGAGATAGTACTGTAGGACTGTTTTTCGTTGACGGAAACCTCACTGGAGAAAGTTATCTTCAGCTACTGCAGCAACGGATAGTCCTGGAACTCAATGCAATGAACATCGATGGTGTATGGTTTCAACAAGATGGCGCTCCAAAATTTAATTTTAATCCTGTATTCCCACAACGATGGATAGAACGCGAGGAGAGGTGTACTGGGCTGCAAGATTTCCAGATCTAGCTCTAAATGATTTTTTTCTATGGGGTTGTTTGAAAAGTGAAGTGTTTAATGCTGACAGAATGACCATTGAACATTGAACAGTTAAAAAATATAATTAGAATCGCAGCACAAGCCATAACTCCTGAACAGATAACTAACACTGTAAATGAATTTTATAATCGTGTAGTATATTGCCTTGAAGTTAATGACGGAATTTTTGACCATTTGTTAAATTAATTTAAGTTAGTTTCATGCATTACAGTTCGAAATGTAATCTTTAAAAATATTGTGATTCTTTCTCATCTTTCTTAATTAAATTAAAAGATTCTTTATTCGCTTAATTACGTTTATTAATTTGTGTTCAAAATATGTACTTAAAAAATATTAACAGTAACCAGAAGATAGATCAAACGTTTTTTCGAACTACAATTTGTGTTATCAACACACAAGTTGTACCTACGTATCTATGTTTTAATTGCATACTTACATTCCGGTAACAAAATTAAAGTTTCTGATTAACAAGTACCTAATTCATATTCGTATGTTGACTCGCAAAATAAACACTCTAATCTATTGATCTCGTTTGATTCAATTCTGGCAAAGAAACGAAACTGCTATGTTAACCATTAAAATAAACTCACTGTATAAAGCTACTCACCTGTAGTATGTGTTTTCTATTTTGTTTTTTTGTTTGTTGATCTATTATTTAAATTAAAGCATTTTAACTTTGCCACGCGTAAGAGGCCCTTTGATAGGCTAGTTGCACGTGACATAATCTACCTTACAAAACTATCCAGTGAAAATGCAAAGAAAGTTATGCACGCAACCGCGCATCTATCTCTGTTTGTATTCACCGGTACACTATAAGACTCTCTATGCATTTCTGTTGTCTGTCATTCAGTAAGCTAGGTGTAAAGTAAAACGCATTTAGTTCATTATTTCGTACGTAATTGCTTTAACTTGGCGTAAATATTTTTAACAAGAGCTTTTCGGCACTACATACAGAAGAACAAGATAGTACTTCCAGCACCTGTGCAGTCTTTTATAAAACTGAGCAGGAATATCTGAACAGAATCATAGCAGAACTAGAAGAAAAAAATGCTTTGCTAAAGGAAAATTGCCTACTATGGAAATCCAGGGCCTTGGATTTGGAAAATAAATTGTCTGAAAAAAACATGGAAAATCCTGTAAAAATACACCCAAGACAGCAAGAGAGCACAAGCTCTGCCAGTGAAGGACGGGGTAATCCGGTCAAGAGTATCAATACCAACGCAAACAACAGCAAAGGTAGCAATATCAAGCAGATGGGCAGCTACTCAAATGCAACTGGTAGGAACGCCAACGCAGGTAGGGACGACAACATTATTTTGCACCAACTTGACTCTCAGTCGAACAGCAGTCAGGCAGCTGATAAACCACTACGCCTACACCTGCGCATTCCTCAACAGAGTTCTGACTGGGAAAAGAAAAAGGAAGAGGAAGAATTTCAATTTCCAAAACAAAAACGTCGTTTTAGGAAAAAACAAACAACATATGGCACAAAAGAAAATGATTCATCTGATGAATTCGATATATCCAACCCAGATAGAAAAATTTGGGTATTTCTGTCTAAGGTGAAACATGAAATAACTGAAGAAACCATAAAAAAATTCATTTTAAAGAATATTAAAACTACATCTGAAAAGGTGATTGTTAAAAAATGTGACCCTAAGACAAACCTGTCTCAAAAAGGTTATTTTATGATTGGTGTTGATCCAAGTTTTAAAGACAATGTTTACAGTCCAGAATTTTGGCCTAAGGGTGTCGCTTTCCAGCGATTCAATTTTGCTCTGGGTAGAAATTTTTTAGCTCGGAAATAGCTCAGAATGCAAATATTGAACCCGAGACAAATCAAAGGGTTAAACCTTGTATAAATATAAATAAAAATGAAAGTATATGCATTCTAAATATAAATCTTCAAAGTCTAAACAACAAAGTATCAGAATTTCGAGTTTTTTTAACTAATATTCAACCTGATATATTAACAATAACGGAGCATTGGTTCAAGGAGCATGACATAGTTACGGTGAACTTACCAAACTACGAGTTATCAAGCTATATGGGTCGTTCTGCATCAAGAGGCGGGGGCACAGCTATATTTTTCAAAGACACCTTTGAAGTTCCGGTACAAGAAGTTACAAGTATGGTGAAACCAATTGAGCGGGACTTTGAGTTTTGTATCTCTGAATATGTTTTGAATGATGTGCTAACCACTGTTGTCTGTATTTACAGGTCACCCACTGGTAATCTTCTCACTTTTTTTCAATGTCTCACAGATCTTTTGCATGACTTATATACTAATGCAAAACTGTTATTAATTGGAGGAGACTTTAATCTCAATTTTCAATTACTGAATGACAGTAATGTATTAATATTACTTAATCTATTTCATAGCTTTGGCCTCAAGCCACATGTCAACGGAAATACTCGAGTCAGCCCTAACAGTGTTTCACAAATTGACAATATTTTCTCTAATGTACACAATAATAATATCATAAGTTCTGAAATAATTATCTCGCATATATCTGATCACTATGGTCAAACATTCACTTTTAAACACTATAGAAAAGAAAAAATGCCTGTGTTTGTCAAAAAAAGATGTTTTAATAGTGAAAATCTTATTAAATTTAAAACATACTTGGAAAAAGAGTCTTGGGATGAAGTCTATTCATCTCAAGGATCGGAAGACAAATACTCTACTTTCTTTGCAATCTTATTTTATCATTTCAGCATTTCTTTTCCTGTATGTACTTCTAGGATAAAAAATGGTAAGCCCTCCTGGCTGAATACCGAAATTCGTAGATATTCAAATTACATAAAAGACCTATATGTAGCTTATAAACAAACTAATAACAGAAACACTTATAAAACATACAAAATTGAAAAGAAAAACTACAAAAAATATTTATCTGAATATCAGAGGTCAATCAATGACAGTAAAATAGTAAATTCAACCAACAAAACTAAATCAGCATGGAAAATCGTAAATTCAATGAGCAATAAAAATAAGAGTAGCTCTGATATTTCTCTAAAAGTGGGTGAGTCGTTAGTAACCAAACCTGAGACTTTAGCGGCTTTATTTGCTAATCATTTTGATTTGCCATTTTCACCTCTTAATAACTATGAGACTAAAATAAATGAAAATTATCCTACAATTTTCCTTGTGCCAGTTTTACCTGATGAGGTATTTCGAGTGATTATGTCTTTGCCAAATAAATTTTCTGCAGGATTAGATGAAATTCCAGTATATGTAATTAAATTTGCTGCACAATATTTGGCCAAACCATTGTCAGATATTATAAATGAAACTTTTCTCACGCAGGTTTTCCCAGATACCCTTAAGTTTGCGAAGGTAGTTCCTGTTTTTAAGAAGGGGAATCAACAAGATATAAATAATTATCGTCCAGTTTCATTGCTTCCTTCTGTGTCAAAGGTTTTTGAAAAGGTTATCTATGTTCGAATAATGAGTCACCTTATTAAATATAATATTCTTAACAAACATCAGTTTGGTTTTATTCATGGCAGATCTACCGAGATGGCAATCTTTGATGCTATAGCTTACATAATGGACCGATTGGACAAAAACCATAAATTGGCAGGTCTATATTTCGATTTGTCAAAGGCTTTTGACACGGTTGACCACACCCTTTTGCTACATATCTTGGAGAGATATGGCGTGAGAGGGGCCGCCTTAAATCTGATAAGATCATACTTGTCGAATAGGTGGCAAACCGTGCAGGTGTCATCTGGGGGTCTTAGTGCTTGTTCCAGGTCCATGATCATCAAACAAGGGGTCCCACAGGGATCTATTTTAGGCCCTGTTCTGTTTTTGGTGTATGCCAACAGCTTGCCAAGTGAATTTTTTCCAGATTTAGTGTGTCAATTTGCCGACGACACATCAGTGATCGTTTCGGATTTTTCCGTCAATGTCCTGTCAACTGGTTGCTCTAGGGCTGCTGATTTGATGAGGGACTGGTGTATTAATCATAATCTGAGACTCAATTCAAACAAAACGGGTCTGTTGGTTTTCACAAAGTCTGCAAATAACTCCGAATCTTTACTTGTTCGTTTTGACGATAAAACTATACCTGTCACAGATCATATAAAATTTTTGGGGCTTCATTTGGATCCCACCTTGAACTGGGACTATCATATATATGCTCTGCAATCCAGATTAAGCAGCGTATGCTATCTTATCAGACGCATGCGAGAGGTTGTGTCAATTGATATAATTAGACTGTTCTACTTTGCACAAGTCCAATCTATATTAAACTATGGGATTATATTTTGGGGTTCTGCTAGAAAGGCCTCAGATATATTTATATTGCAAAAACGCATCATACGGTGTATTCTTGGACTGCACCCTAGAACCTCATGCAAGCCATATTTCTTCCAATTGGGTGTATTAACTGTCCCGTCACTTTACTTTGCTGCCTTAGTGGTGTTTGTGAAGAAGAACCCACAATTGTTTCTTGAAAATCATGCCTTCTATAACGACACCATGACTATTGTCACCAGACACAGGGCTGACTTAAGCATTCCATCTCATAAATCATCCTTTTTCAAAAGAGGTCCACTCTATATGTGTATTAAGGCATACAGAATGCTACCTATGAATATTAGGGACATTAATCATATAAACAATTTCAAAAAAAAGCTGAACCAGTGGTTGCACCAAAAATGTTTCTACTCATTTAATTTTTTATCATGAATTATAGTTTCATTAGTTTTGTAATTGCTATCATTGTAGTGTAAAATTATTATTGTTTATAGTTAAATTAGGAAACCTTCTGCTTGTTCCATCAATTTGTGACGTTGCTTTGTCGTGTTTTTCGATATTGTTGGCAATAAAGGATATTATTATTATTATTATTATTATTATTAGTACTATTCCTTGTAACCTCAGTAAGTATATAAGAATTTAGTGAAGGTTGTATGTATAATATATTTGTTTTGTATAGGTTTATAATAGTGGGGTGTTTTAGTTTGAAAATGATTGTACAAAAGATTGGTAAGTAGGTGTGATATTGTTTGTAATAAATCTGCGTTTGTAGGTTTTGCAATCAAAACGTCAAAGCGCCCTTTTTGTATCAGCGGGGCGCCGCGTCGCGCAGCATACCTTCCTGAAGGCTAATAACAAGTCACACTGCGTGCCACCGAACCTAACCTAACCTAACCTAACCTAACCTAACCCAACCCAACCTAACCCAACCCAACTCAATTCAACCCAACCCAACCAAACACACATGATTTAACATTTTAAAGCTAACGCGCCATAGACTTAGTATGGGACATTTTAAACTTTACTGTGCTGTATCTCAGTAACCGTTGGTCTGCCTCGAATGTCCCCAGAAGCAATATTGTTCAGCTCTACGAGACGCGTCGAATGGTGTATAGCACATGTCGATTGGAGTTGGTCGCTAAACTAGATTCAAGCCCTATTTTGGTATATGAAAGGGTTTAATTATAATTAAATTGTCGAGAAGTGTAAATTTTAAAAAAGAAGAATATAATGAAGATATGGAGAAGATGTGTATGGTAGGAAGAACATAATTTAAAATACTACAGGCTATTGAAATAATTTCTGGAATTGGATGTTGAACTTAGTTTATTATCGAATAACTACATCTTGTTAATTGGATAGCGTAAGCTGTATTTACTGAAAATAAGACACGGCAGGATTTTTGAAGTGAGTCTTGGGAATTGGAAGTGGTTTTTCATCTGATGGAGTTGAACTTTGCTGAACGTTTGTTGGAGTGACATTTAGAGATTGGCACTAGTTGAGGTGATGTCCTGTGGTTTCAGACAGATTGAGATTCGCATTATTTGCATTGTGAATATCTTGTTTGGAGGGGATGGTGTCTTCACTGCTGGAGAATTTTGTCTAGGTTCATGTTGCTGAATTGTATGCTGCTTGGGAATTAGAAGGAGGCAGGATTTTGCAGTTCTTGACAGTAGGATGGGCTTGTACTGAGGTTACTCTGTAGTTGGTATACATTTGGATCTTTGAAAAGGCTGTTTAAGTTCTTTGGACGAGCTACAGTGACAGGTATTTATTGAGCAAACTAAAATAAACAGTAAAAGAGTGAAGTGTGGTAATTAATAAAAGGACTACTTAGTATTTCATGTTTATTGAATGACAGGGTAGTGTAATAAGGAGGTATTTGCGATTGATATTCCATGTACATGATTTGAAGTGACATTGCCGTTCATTAAAATTGTCACAAATATTTGACATAAGTTTTCATTAAACAAATGATTTTTCAGAAATAATATATCATGTGTTGTGTGTGGTCAGGTTACTCTTTCCCATAGACCAGTCTTCCGGGATATATCATAGAGTTGGTGGTCAAACATCTCGGGTCACAGACCCGGGACTCCCGGCCAAAACAAGCCATACGCTAAATAATAATAAATAAATTTCAGAAATAATAAATGTGGTGTATGAATCACCACTGCGTAAACTTAAGGTTTTTTAAGGGTAGCAGGTAGTTTTGTAGGCATTGGGGTGTGAACTTTAGAACGCTACAGTCCGGCCTGGAATCAAGTTATTGTATTGTTGACGTTATGAATAATTAAAGTTTTGCAAAGTGCTGAATTTAACTATTACTTTAACGAAAAGAACTAACAAACATAACAATAAACAGTCTTGATATTGCGTGAACCGACTTGTTAACGATTCATATTAAAGGGCATAAGAAGTACTTGAATTCATCTTAATTGAGAATTTATCTAAAACTAAAATAGAATTCATACAGTCAAATGTGACATATAAAGAATATCAAATAACTGTCGTAATGTAAAATAATTAAATATCCAATTCATATTGCAGTGTAGTCAATCAGTGCATAATTAGACACCGCAACGTAAGGCTTTAATAATATTAGGTGAGGCTATTGCATATATAGGCGCCGCAACGAGAGGCTTTTGCATTAATATATTGCAATGGTATGTCTAACTAGTGTTGTAATATGTTATTAATTTAATTTTTAAATAAGGGTACCACGCAAATATTTTTTGTATTCGTGTTATCAAATCTTAGGTTGATTAAAAGTTACTTGTAAATTGATAGATAAAAATAAATAGTTGTACGCCCTTTATAATATTTTATTTATCTGCGATTAATCCAATAATACGCTAGCTCAAATCGATAAAGCACAGACTCATCTCGGTTGGGTCCACCCTGAATGCATGATTTATTAAAATTATTAAATACGGATCTGTTTCCGCATAAGCTCAAACGCGCACAATTGAAAACTGAAATTGGGTCAAATATAAGCCAAGATGGACGCCGTTTGCAAAATCGCGTCAAATTGAATAAACATAACAAGCGAAATCGATCACAGTTCTATTGGTAACTATTTAAATTAGTTGGTTTTCGCGGCATTAATCCTCATTGGTTTCTAGCATTTGTTTATGGGGCCTGCGTATGTCCCAATTGTTTATTTTGGCGTTGGTCTGGGTCTCACTAACGGATAACCTCAAATAATGGATTTTAGGCTTCCTGGCAGACTAGATTCACTCGTACGGCGATGGAACTGGCCTGGATTGCCTTGAGTATTGCTCTTCTTACGCATGCATGAATTTCCCGGTGTTCACTTAATTATTTTTATGATTAACAGTACCTGGACTGGCCGATCTTATATCGAGGTGTTTGTAGGCTACGCTGACCTCGTTATGGGGCTGCTAGGGTCCGGATCGTGTTGTTTAAGCACGGGCACGTATCCCACGGGCTGCTGAATGGCACTGATGTCTTCCCCAATGGGCTGGCTGGACTGGTAGACCTCCTCATAGCTGTCGGAACTAAGGCTGCTTCGGATCAAGGTTATGTCAAACAGCATCGGACACCTCAACAATTTTTGGTGGCGGATTTTGATAAAAATAATACCACACGGGCACAAAAATTTGTTCAACACACTGGGAAAGTTTCAGACATGTATTTTTATTTTTAATATCAGAAATTTTAATTTATCTACAAAGCACAATTTCACACATCACGCCATTAATTTATTCATTTGTCTTCCCCCCCGTTATAAACAAAAGCTAGTTAGTTTCAAATTAATTACGGATGTAAACATGGTTCAAAATACTGATTTTTAACAATAAATTCTACTTAAAACTAGGATTTTGTACACTAATATTACATTTAAAATAATTGTTTACATTTATACTAATTTTGCGTGCCTATTTGTCACTGCACGTCTTTTTAATTTGCGTTAAAAATATTCACATGTCACTGCACTGATTAGAGTATTTAATTCGCGCATTTCCTGCACTAGCTTCCTTTGAATTCACTATTTTATTTTCCACACATTTTTAAGTTCATATGCTGTCTCCTTTTCTGCACTTTCTATAACCCTTGCCTTTTGATTCTTACGGTTTCCTTCAAATGCTTTAATTCCTTCATTCTTATCTGCTCGTTGCATGTTCATAAGCTTATCTATCTTTCAATTACCTTTCTTATAAAACCCTGACTGGATTTCGCTATTAAACTGTACCTGAATTCTACGCTTCATTCCCTTGCGTTTGCGATCCATCTTGTAATTATTAAATTTCATTCGGCTTGGCACTTACTTTAGCACAAACCTAATCACTTAACTGAACTTACATTCAACTTAGATCCCTGTTCAAATTGAGCTTTGCTTATTGCGTTCATTAATTAATTATTCTGCAATTACTTGCATCTCATTACAAATGTATTCATTCTGGCAAATTCAAGTTTTAGCTTTGCAGTTATATAAAATATCTCACTCTGAGCTTTCATGAAATGTCCATTAATTTGGCAATGCTAACAAAGTTGATTGGTAGGGCTTAAAACCATAGCAATATATCAGCTCAACGGGCCCTCAAGGCCTAAGACCTTTAAATATATTTACACCTTTACAGCTACCAATTATGTACGAAACAATCACAGAACAATACCGAAAAAATTAACCAAATTGCACAATCTGAAATATTGGACACTACTATTGATAACATAAGGGTCGCTTTTATAGAGTGAACACAACAAAGGTAAACTATTTTAAGTGTGTTATCAATTCAGTCAAACTCCATTGTACAATTAATATTAGGCACAGGCCAAAGCTGGATTTTATCTAACAGAGTTCCATCTTACTAACAAGAAAAGGATCACTTACCTTCAGCCACTCCTTTTCAGTCAGACTGTCCGTGTAATCCACCTCCTTCCGCTGTCGGGTGCCTCTCCCCAGCAGGCTCTCTTCGGGTTCATCATAGTTCCACCGATCGACCTCATCGTCCTGCTTAACCAGCCAATCAGGAAGTTCGCTTTCTTCCAACAGCCGGGACTTCCGAGCAGGTCCTAGCTTGGCCTCCTCGCGCCGTCGCTCTAGGTCCATCTTCTGGAAGAGCTCAAACTCGTCCTCTGTGCGGGCAATCATTTGGTTGATGGTCTCGTCATCTGGCACTTCGTTCTCTTCTTCTTCGTCGTCCCCATCTTGGTGCAAAATGCTCTGCAAGAACTGCTGCCGCTCCGAACCGGTTGACTTCTGATCAAACATGCCAGCCTGGATGACTTTCTCATCCATGTTCAGCTTGTACCTAGCGGCAGCTAAGATTCGCTCCTCGACGGAGTTGACGGTCATGAGACGCAACACACGCACCTCATTCAGTTGGCCGATACGATGAGCTCGATCCTGAGCTTGTAAGTCCTGTGGAAAGATTGCTATGTGCAGTATTAGATTAACTAAGTGCTGAGTTTCTCTCCATAAGCAAGTCCAAAACTGTTCTTCATGAGGTTAACACTTACTCATAAATCGTGTAATAAGTTAGACAGAAAAACTTATCGAGCATATATTGCATAATAATTAATTACCAAGCTAGTGATATTGATCAAGTACGTACTTTTTAGGGTGATCATTTTAATACTAGAACACTCCTAAAAAACTACATCTTTTGCGGTGTGGCCGAATTGTTGGCAGAGATTCGAAGACACCAAGCAAAATGAAAGTCACAGTCACAACCCAAAAAATTATGATTTCCTGTAAAAATCATGGTTCAGGTGTGCCCAAATAGACAGCGAGCAAGATGCATTAAAACGAAACTGGTCAAGATATGGGACTATGCTATTAGGAACTTGGAATGTTATAGGTGTAAACAGAAAGGAAACTGATCTCAAAGACCAAAGTGCAATATCTGGCTGTGACACAAACCAAAAGAAACGAGCAAGACTGAAACATGGGAGAATGAACATATATTTATGTTCAGCGGAATACCAAAAACCGAACATGGAGTAAGATTCTTCTTACACAAAATAATGGCATAGTAAGAACTGGACCTTTATAAATGAACAAATGGTTTTTGATTGCAAAGAAGAGAAAACATTCATATCAATACCAAAGTAAAGAGTGAATATTTTGTTCTCCCAGAAGAAGCTTGATGATGTGAAAGTGAGAATTTAATCATCCTGAATGGAACAGTTCATAAGAATGTATGGGGAAAACCCCTAGCCACAGCTGGCTAGAAGAAAAAATTATAAAAAAAGAACAGGTCAAAACAGTTAAGCACAAGAAGCAGTTGTTACACTAATAAAACAAAAACATGGGAAGAACTTGCGGAGTTCATACAGAAATCCTCAAAAGACAATCAGAAACTCTTCCACAAAGCCCTGAAAAATATAAGTAAGCGAAAAGAATGCCCCCTACAATTCAATGAAGATAAACAGCGAGTCTTCTCTTTCCAAGAACTTCTAGAATGTAGAACAAACACACAACTGGAAACACAAGAATATCGAACAGCATATAATGAAATCGAAGTTGAGATCAGCATAGAGGAGTTAACAGGCAATAAGGAACGTAAAATTAGGAAATCTCCCTGAAAATGGGTGCTGAGAGAGAAAACTTTTGCTTTGAGTTGCTCACTTAGTATTGCAGCAAAAGAAAATTCGAAAATACTGGGAACTAGTAATAATTGTAAAAAGATATTTCCAATAAAACTATATCCATGATAATATTTAAAACACCTGTTAGATGTTGTTATAGTGAAAAAGCAATTCTTAATTTTCCCTTCCATCTTATGCTACTCTGGCTTATGCCATCCATACATTTTAGGCTCAGATTTGATCGCAACACTCAGTTTTTTCTAAGCAAATTATCCCTCCGGCTTCAGGCCTGCTACTAGGTCATGCCATCTTTTTTTCTGCATGTTTGCAGCTAGCCGACATGCGTTTAGATAATTAAATACATATAAGATCCATCTCCTCATCGTAAGAGTTGTGCTTAACTGGCTCTTGCTTTACTTAAGGTATGTTTGTTTATTTCTTGGTTCATCTTTGTGACTAGGCACTTGCGTTACAAATTATAGAGCCAAAATCGCGTTGTTAGTTCTGTGGCTGACTTCCGGAATTATTGCTGAGCCCCCATTGTACATTTGGGAGGTCTTGCAGCTGAATGTTTGTAGTTTATGCTGCCTGTTTCCTGGTACAATCCTGTGCCTTTCTTCCACTGAGAGAATGTATGCATATTGTCCAAGCTAAACATAAACCTGTTTGTATTGTTCAATCTGAAGCTTGAACTCACTGGCCAATCTCAGATCCTGTTCAAATCGTTGCTCCAGCTTAGCCTGTGCAAATATTAAACTAAATTTCTGCCCATCATGGTGGTATTTTATTAACACATTGTGCTTGGCTTTAAGGCATCACTGTGAGCTTGTAATTATTAACTGATCAACCTGAGAAACTTGTGTGCAACGTAAGTGTTTGACTATATTTTTATGCTATGCTAATGTAATTATTCGTGTAACTTTTGTGCTTGCTTACTTAGGCGATTTTTTGCAAACAAACACTCTGACAACACTGATGCTTTAAAGCTCCGGTAATTAATTTGTAGCATTTGAACTGGTTGTATATTTAACTTTCGCCTGTAGCGTCGGCTCAAACTGTTGTACCTATTACTGCTCCTAATGTAGTTCGATTCATGGTATCTTTGGTTTTATGTATGGCTAATGTAAGTAACTTACGTAAAAAGTCTCTCCGAGTCTGTTTCAGGTCGTAGCAAATTCAGCTACACAAATTTCAATGAGTCTCAGAGTTCTTGTAAGCTAATGCACATATCAATTGTATTTAAGGAGTCTTTGGCATCCCCTGGTAATTTGAACATCTTTTAATAATTTAGAAAAGAGCCACACGCCATCTTCACTATAGCTAGCCTGAGCGTTTGTTTGGTACAATTTGAAGCTGGTTTTTAGCATTTGAGTTTGATTTATTGGGGCTTCTGTCTAATTGTTGTCTTGCTCGTGGCACCTTCTTAAGCCAATTGTTTATTAAGTGGGCCTTCTCTTTGACAAGATCCTTTATATCTTTCAATTACAAAGTTTTTGAGGAAGTTGCTAATAACTTCTAAATGGTCGATTTTTCGATTTTAAGACTTCTAGGAAGTTGGCTTTAGTTATCATAGAACCCTCAATATTCTCCTTAATAGTTCCTTTCTCATACATGTCAATCTAACTTTTGCTTTTTGTTTTTGATTTCATTCAATTTCCAGCCACTATTCTTGTTGCGATTTCTTTACCTTAACCATTATTACTAGTTATTAATACTTTCAACTATTTGAACTTTTGCACATTTTTAAATGTTCAATCCTTTATTTTTGAACTTGTGCTCTTGGCGCTTCATTTCTCCAATTACTTAATTTTTTTTCATCGCTTTTCGCCCCTATCTTGTTTGGTTTACTTACTAGCAGTCTTTTTACTATGAATGCCACATTATCTGCGAAAGTGTATGGTGTATTCTGTTCACAATAATTATGCTCTTTCTGTTTCTATTCCCCTTCTTTATAACTCCTGCCAGTACCAAGTAGAACCGGATTTATGATAACGGTTCTCCCTGTTTATGCTAACATGCTTACTTAGTATTTTTAGTCCTAGTTATTTCTAGTAATTTCTTTTGTCTCTTTGCTATTAATGCTACATCACCTGTCAAAGCTACACAATGGTATATTCTGTTTATAATAATTATGCTCTTTCTCTTTATAGCCCCTTTTGTTATAATTGCTACCAGTACCAAGTTGAACAAGATTGATGATAATGGATCTCCCTGGTTATGCTAAATTCTTACATAGTATTTTGTTGTTCTTGGCACAATTTCTGTTAATTGTATATATTGTGTTATCCCATAACTAGGTTCCGCTTCACACATTTTGCAAGTATTTGCCTGATAATGAATATTTGCTTGAGCACTGATCTGCTTCTTCTAAATCCACTTGGTATGCTTAATTATTCTTTGAGCTAATAACTTTACTAGTATTTTATACCCTGCATTTAGCAGTGCTATCTCTCAATAGTTATCAGTGGTTTTCACAATTAACTAATTTGATCTTGCTTTTTGTATGTCATTTTTTGCTTATTCAATATTTTTAACACTATGTTATATTCTTTCTATACAATTTCTCTGTGTTTCACTATTCCTTCCTACTAATTCTTCTATTGTGTAGTTTTCACTGGCTTGACTGTTTAATAGTTATGAGAAATGTTGTACCCATTTATCCAACACTTTGGTTTTTCTCTACTATATTTCTTTCCTTATTCTTAGAGAATGGTACATTTGATTCGAAACCTGCTTTTTTTGTCTGGCTTCTGTGTAAAAATTTCTTATAACTGTCTCCTTGAAAATCTATTCCAACACCTCTAGTCTGCAAATTTCATAGCTTTGTTTTATTTGTTCTTCTTTTCTTCTCAAACGTCATTCTGCCCTTGTGTTTCCTTTTTTGAAACATTCTTTATTCCTCTCTTCAATAGCCTTCATGCATCTTTGATCAATATTGATGTTTGTGAACTTCCTGCTGTCACTTTATTATACATATCATCTGCTTCTTTACAACTTCGTAAGTTCATTATTTTTGTTTACTCGTGATACCGTGTTTACTGGAGTAATTTCAATAAATAAGCTGTAATTGAAAATCGACTGCAAAAGAAATGATTATGACTTCTTACCTGATGCGGATTCCAATCGGAATCAAAGATAATCACAGTATCAGCGCTTTGCAAGTTCAACCCCAATCCACCCGCTCTTGTGGACAGCAAGAATATGAAATATTCGCTATTTTTGCAATTGAACTTCCGCAACAACTCCCCACGGTCTTCTGACTTAGTAGTACCATCCAGCCGGAGATACCCAAAGCCCCTCCAACCTAAATAGTCCTCCATAATGGTCATGAGCTGCGTCATTTGACAAAACAGTAAAACACGGTGGTTTGTAGCCTTAAGTTTCGGCAAAATTCGGTCTAAAAGCTCAAATTTCCCCGAAGCACGATAAATATCAGGGCTGCAAGGATAAATATCATAGTTGCTGTAAGTATTAATATAAGACTGACACCTAACCGAGTTAGTTTGCATACTTACCCAGAAATTACACCTCCTGCCATTCCAACATGATCACAATATTTCTCTTCAATATTATGGAACATGAAGGGATGGTTGCAAAGCTTTCTTAGTTGAACAATGGTATTCATTAGTGCCTTGGCACCACCTTTGCCCTTGTTGCCCTTTTCTGAACCGTCTGTGAGCAGCACGCCTTTGCTCTGCATGTGTCTATAATGTAATTAACGTAAAGAGAAGTCAAAAAATAGCATTATAAAACACACTTATAAAGAACTCGTTGCAATCCAGACATGTCACACTTGATAATATATTCTACTTTGTCTGGAAGCTGCGACTCCACTTCCTTTTTCAGCCGTCTTAATAAGAAGGGCCGCAATACCTTGTGTAAACGACGAATGATAAGAATCGTTTCTTCTTCATTCAATTCCACCTGAAGATGAGCGTTTAATAAACAATATACAGCATATGCACGCCAAGATTGTTGGTACCTTTTCCCCAGTTGTTGCAAAAGGAGCATTGAACCACTGCTCAAATGTGGAACAACTTTTGAAAATTGATGGTAATAAGAAGTTCAACAAAGCCCACAACTCTGGTAGTTTGTTCTGCAACGGCGTTCCCGTTAACAATAATCTATGGGGAGCTATGTAATGGGTATTCAGAACTTGAGTCAACTTGCAGTGATGATTTTTCATACGATGGCCTTCGTCAATGATCATATACTTCCATTGCAACTGTAAACGTGAAATATTTATTGTGACTGCAACTGTATTATTTAGCTGAGTTTACCTTAGCAAGAACAGCCTTATCCTTGATAATGTATTCGTAGGTTGTCAGCAGCACATTAAACTTTGTGGATCGCATCTGGCTCTGAATTGCTCGCCGACCAGCAGGAGACCCTTTGTAGGAGACGACTACAACTGATGGGGCCCACTTCTCAAATTCCAGCACCCAATTTGACAATGTCCTAAAAACAACTCATTAAATGGTACGACTACACTCCGGTGCACGATTGACATACGACAACGGGACGATAATCAAATATGGGCCATTGACTTTCTTCTTCTCCATTAAGTAGGTGATAAGGCCAATAGTTTGGATAGTTTTCCCGAGACCCATCTCATCAGCCAAGATTCCATTGAGATTGTTGTTGAAGAGCGACACCAGCCATTCCAGGCCCTTCGTTTGGTATTCCTTCAGTAGACCATTGACCATGATGGAGGCTTGTTCGGTTACTAGTTCATGAACAGTATGGGCAATGCTGTAATATGTTTGTTCTTCTTTGCTGTTTTTGTATTCATCGTCTTCACATTTGGCCTTCTTGATGACATCTTTGGCCTTGTCTTCTTCCGATCGATTGTGGGAATCCAGCCTCATATCTGTGTTAAAATATAATTTTTAATTAGAGACTTCCCACAATATCAACTTATATGGAGGGCTAGTTACAATAACTTGAACTAGATGGTTGTAAAATTATAATAGCTTTCACACATATCGATCAAATTTTATTTTATGTGGTGTAACTACTACCAGGTACCTTTACACACCAACAGTTAAGGTCACATGACCAAAGTCCTACAAGAGTTTACTATTTCACAAAATACATTAAGTAGGTTTAGGAATTTCAGTATAAGAAAACAATGCTTAAAAGCGATCAGGTGTTATTATAGGAAACCCCACACAGCAAGTGTAGCTACGGAAATCAAATACAATCAATTAGTAACAGGAAATACCTTCTTCTTTAAACAAGAAACGATATATTAAATAACTTTTGAAGCCGAAAGATGAATACATATAAAGAGCACAATAGACTTTGGCCGGTTGCAGTAAGCAACGTTAAGTCTGGTGTTAGCTAACGCGACGTCAAAGTGAACAAAAACGAATCAAATCTCAAATGTTTATGGTAACTAATACATTAGTAAACAAAATTTGATGCAATTTTGTTCACGTTGACGCGACGTTAGCTAACACCAGACTTAACATTGCTTTCTGCAACCGGCCCTACATAATGTACTCCAAAGAAATAAGATCAAACAAGATGTATGTAGCAGCATTAGAGGAACTGAATTAAACGCTAAATACAAGCTGACTGAAAAATACAGAAATTAGACAATATGGAAATATAGTCAGTAATAATGTATAAAGGGCAAATTATTTTGCCGGTAAAAAGGTTTTACAAAAGTTTTTTGTTTTGGCAATGTCACAAGGCAAACTAACTTGATCAAATTCCCGAGCCGAAGGCGAGGGAATTTGTCAAAATTAGTTTGTCGAGAGACAGTTTCAAGGAGAAATCATATTAGTCGTATCACTAATATAGAAATTAAAGGAACAGAACCCCAAGAATGATTGACAGAATGGAAATTACAACTTGATTAGGGCACCTCAAGGATTCAAGATAGATGGCTGGTAAAAATGATTAAATGGGTTCCTCCAGGAAGAAGAAGCAGAGGAAGACCTCACTTATTATGGAATGAGTCTAAAAATTATGGATGGAAAAAGATACACAAGGTCAAGATATACATGGGAAGATGACAATACGCTATAATATAGCCGTGTAAGCAACAGGTAGCTATATTGTACCTACTTCTACCAAAGTCAATATTGCATTTTCTATTTCTGTTACTCTTGTGGCAAATAGTACAGTGCCTTCAGAAATGATCTAACGTTTTTGAATGATCATTATTTTGGCGCTAGTTATTTTAACTATTTGATGTTGGCTACACATGCTGTATATATTTTGACGTTGAAATTTATCATTGGCGTTCCTTCGTTGTGCTTTTAAGTGTTGTACGAAGTTTACAGCTAGTTTCAGTTATTGCTTTGTGGTTTCAGCGTACTATTCTTTTGCAAAAATCACTTCACTAAATAACGTATTTTGAGTTTGGTGTAAGTATACACACTAGTTAACAAATTCGAAGTTTTGAGGTTATTTGCTTATTTACACCTGAACAAGATGCTTTTATTCTAATGGCTCACTTTCACAGTGGAACTCGAAATTAGGATGGTTCATGGTCATATTTCATTCAGTCATGCATCGAACAATTTACTGAGGCATTTCTAGGTGTGCAAATCAATTACGAAGCTTTTGCTCAACATAAGCGGATTATTATTCACCGTTTCGAAGACAAACACTGCATCTGCAAAAGCAAATCAACAGGCAGGCCTACTGTTTTAACCGAAAAAAGGTAGCCGACATTAATAATCGAATCCAACTAAGCCCACACAAATCAGTTTTCACATTGGTTGCCCAAAGTGGTATGCAAACAATAAATTGCTCATTTAATATATTCCTTTATACTTAGGCATTTCTACTGAATCGTGTCATAAGGCTTTAAAAAAAAAATCTCCACATGTATCCGCACAAGATAACAATGGTACAAGAATTATTTGAAAATGATTGGAGTTCACGAATGCAATATTGCCAGTGGTTTAATGAAAATTTAGATGACGATAATGTGTTGGATGTAACATTTATGTCTGACGAAGCGTGGTTCCATTTGTCATGTTATGTGAACAGCACGGGTAGTCCCTTAAACACCATTTAAGGTAGAATAGGCAAATTACTTATCTTAAGTGAAATGTACTATTTTTTTCCTAAAACTAACTTTGCAAATTGAATTGATGTGATTGAAATTGGAGTTTCCACTTTACAATGAAGTCACTTGAACAAATTTAGTATCAATAAAATGTTTATAATAAAAAATGTATTGTATAAGATTATTCCGATTTACTTTAGTTTATTCCTTGAGGTAAAAATTTTGATTTTGAAAAATTAAGACTGTTTTCATAAGAGCTAGATTGATTTGAGTGTTATTTATTTTCACTTAATGAGAAATTAATAAATGGTGACATAATAAAGTGTTTACCCCCAGTACCCACTCGGACACCATTGCTATGAAAACTGAAGGAGAATGATTTTCAGGTTATACAGTAATGCCAATTCCTGTTAAATTGGTTGCCTACATATGTCCTTAATCAGTGTTCGGTCATTTCTGAAGACACTGTATTTGAACCTTTTCCAACTCATGGAATTGCCATGTTCTGTAAAATTTTAAGCAACCTGTATAATTATAGCCTCATCAGTATAATTGGATTAAAACACTGAACAAGATTCTCTCGGGAATCGAAATATATGTAAAATTGATGTATTTTATTTATCTACAAAATGGCTACTGATAAAACCAACTTTTCAAAGTCAAATTACTAGTACTATTTCAAATACATGTCAAGGATGGCGATGGCAATTATATCTTGTCGCCTTTGTAGGTGCCCATTTGATTTCAAGTTTGAAACATAAAAACATACCCAATTATCAACGGTGTCACCACTGATCAAAACAAAGATAATATGTAATATCAACTGCATCATGTTTTGATTGTTTTTCAATTTGCAACACGGGCTTTTTTGTTTTACAATTTTCGTCCTTCCAATAATCCAGTTTGCATGTCACTAATATGGTCTATACCGAGAAGCCGAGTGACCGGCAATCTCAAATGTCTGCATGTGCATATTAAAATTTCGATTTCGTTCCGAGGAACAAATCTGACGGACTCGTTCCACTTGCGAAATGGAATTGGAATGAACGAGTCCGCAAAAGTATCGAAACTTCCCATCACTAATGAAGACATAATGCACAAGTCGGTACTTGGTGCGAAACAAGAAGTCAATGAGATAAACTCTACTTGTAACTGTTCCACTAGCTTATAGCTTACCATCTGGGTCATCATCAGAGTCATCGTCATCCGTGTCAACAACTTCCCAGCCTGGATGTACTTCCAGCCACTGGTGTAACTGGCTGAGCAGAGGAGCCTCGTCACCTTGCAATACTTTACCAGTTGCTGTCTCAAGAACGGTCACAGGCTTGTCCGAACCCTGCGAACCATCATCATCCATGTCCATGGCCCCCTCGGCGCTCTGCTTCTTCTTCTTCCTCTGGAAAATCTTTTGTCCATTAGGTAAAGCAGTCAAGTTGAATCAGCACAGGCAACTTACACGTTTACGCTTCTCCTCCTCCACCTGTTTGCGCCTCTGCTCCAATTTGTGCTGCTTAACCATTTCAGTAAGGTTACTTATGTACTCATCAGTCTGGGAAAGCAGGAACGCCAGACGCTTATCTTTCTTTTGATCGATAAGCTTCCTGTACCCCTCTTCATCTTCTGCCATCAACCTTGGGAGCACAGCAATTAATTCCACATTTAAAACCGCCAAAACCTACAATACCTGCGCATACGTTCCTTCTCAATCCTCTCCTGTTCCTTCTTTTGCTCCCTCTCAGCATTGGCGTGGTAATTCATGACAGCCTTGTTAATTCTAGCCAGCTTAGCCTGGTTGTTCCGATGGAACTCCTTGAAGTCCTTGCCGTGCTGCAGCACACACGTCAAGAACTCCTGGTGCTTTTGCCGGCGCTTGCGCTCGGCATCCAACTTCTGCTGCTTCTCAAGTTTTTCAGTGGCCCTGGCTTCGCGCAGGCCTTGCCGCTTGGTGCGCTTGTAGGCCTTGACGTTCACGGCAGTTTCCAACGTCGTGTCACGGCGAGTGCATGCAATTATTTCGCTGCGCAGCTGTCGTTGGAAGTTGAGACACCTCAGAGCGCGCAGCTCAATTTGTGCCTTTATGCGCAAGTCTTCCGGCATGTTGGTTGGTAAATTAGCAAGCTGCTCCATCCGAGCCGATATTCTTGCAGCAACTCTGGAAAATTTGAATTAATAAATGGTGCTGTAATGGTTAAGATTGAGTGTATACCGGTTTTCTCTTTCTTGCAGTATAATAAGAGGATCTATTCCCACAGGTTTCGGTAGGGATGTCACACGGTTTTGTTTTGGTGGAGGATGTGGCTGCGGCCCTTGCTGCACAGGGGGTGGACCCCCTGGCCGAATGCCTTGAGGCATCACTGGGGGGCAAGGCTGTTGACCTGGTTTGATACCCATGGGTTGATTCTAAATTTGCAAAATAATATTTTATTTGTCTAAAAGATAACTTAGAACAACAAAAAACTAGAAAAACAGTTACATTGTTTTCACCATTTATAAAGAGTATCTTATAATAAATAGAGATTACAGTGAATCGTATCAACATACCTACAAGATATTGTCGAATCTTAAAAGCTACCTATTTAAAAAATATTTCAAGTTTTTAAATTGAATGCTACAAGTTGTGCTAATTCTATTAAAAAAGTTAGAGATAAAAACTAAATCAACACGATGTCATCAACATCTATTATTTAAATCGACATTTTTATATAGCTATGCAACTGTTATTCCAAAATAAGTATAATACATTCACAATGTTTCTTCCTTGCAGTAGGCCAGGGCTGTCCAACTTCAAGTGGCCCAAGGGCCACTGTAAAAAATTTGAAGGTTATGAGGGCCGCATCATAAAATGTGTCGTATGCGACTTTGTGAGTGATTTGTAATAAATATAAAATGTGTATATTTGAATATTAATTTGTATTTATTCAAGAAGCTTAGGTTACATTACAAAAAGCATCGAAACATAAAAGAGATATACAGGGTGTTTTCTGAGGTAACCGACAAACTTACACCATGACTTCCAGAGATGATTCTAAACAAAAACAAAATCGCATACACTTTAGGTTAATTCCTTTCCGTTCTTGAGATACTGACAAAAGAAAAAAATGTGCATCAATTATTGTAAATTTACGTATAGAGATAAGTAAGCTAGGTAAAATAACAATTGTTGATAAGTAAAAACTGTCAAAGTAATCATTAATTAACAACAATTAAAAAGCAGAAGAACTAAACTCTTACTAAAAAACAATCCAAAACAGGTGTCTGATCGCTCTAGGACTATTCCCGTTGGTGGCAACTGCTAGACTGAGAGAACGGACAAAACAAGCCTTGCATCGGAGGTGGGCGGAACCGTTTCCTAACACAATGTTGCCAGATAAAGTGAAAATTCTTTTACTAATGATATATTTTTGTACCTTTGTCCTATGTACAGTCGTGTTTAAAAATGTGTTGTACAAAAATAGGGAATTTGGCTGTTGTATATTTTGTCAATGATGGATAAATTTCAGAACTGTCAAAGTGACAACTAACAGTGACAAAATATCTGTTTCTATCTAAAATTTCAAAATACCTGCAATGAATATGTTACAAAGAGCCCGCATTAAAATGTATTTAGATGATGGTTTACCTATTCGGGAAGTTGCAAACTTGATAAATACGAGCAAAAATACAATTTTAAAAATTAAAAAAAGGTGGGAAGTTGATGGGACTTTGAACAGAAGGAAGCCCACAGGAAGGACGAAAATTTCCAGGATCCAGGATCAGGCACTTATTCAAAACTTAGAAGACCATCCCTTCCGAATAATGAAAGATGCTGTGCGGGAATCTGATTTTCCTGGTTCAAGAATAGCGGCATGTCGGAGAATCAAGAATTCAAACATAAGATGTCATAACAGGTACCATGATTGAAACAACATAATTTTTTCCGATGAAAAAGTTTTTTCAGTCGACACTTAATGGGCATATTAAAGCATATAGGCCTCATATTTCAAGATATAATGAACAATATATAAACAATGTGAATAAGTCTGGACGATTTTCTATTAATTTATGGGCATGATTAAGTGTTGATGGTGTGGGTGTATGTTACGATATCAACGAAATATTTAATGCTGTGACATACAGAAATATTTTAGAAAACATAATGTTACCATCGGTCACTGAAAGATTTCTAGAAAATTACTTTATATTTCAACGACAATTGCCCAATTGGTAATGCAGGTATGGTTCAAAAATGGTTTGCTACAAATAAAGTTGAAACTTTCCTTTGACCTGCAAAAAGTCCAGATATTAATATAATTGAACAAATTTGGGGTTTAAGGACGAAGAAAATGTATCACCGAGACTTGAGGCCACATGCTAAGGATGAACTGCTGGAAGCAATTGAGCAGACCTGGGAGGAACTGACTAATGATGCAGACATAATCAGAAGCCTTTATTTATCAATACCCCAACGACTTGACGAAATTTTAGTTAGAAACGGTGCTATGACAAAATATTAGTCATTGTTATTGTTGATTATTGTTCTTTATAATGAAAATAAATTACTTTAGATCTTTACTGTATTGTTTATTCTACCATTAAAACTTTATTGTTAATTAAGTTTTTACTCAACAAAGGCTCGCACTATCATTAATTAAATAGACCTAGATCTAACTTTTCAAGACATTTGTGTGTAGACTTGTATTATTTAGAGAAAAGCATGTCACGTGATCGGGGCAGTATACTAAAACGCGTTTAGACGGGTAACTTGCTGACTTAAGGGAGTTCGGACCGCTCAATAATCATTTCATCATCAGACGTGGCAATGTATTTGTTGTTTGTCTCCAAACAAACCTATGGTTGACCCGTCCGAACGCATTTTAGTAGACTCCCCCGATCACGTGACATGCACTTCTCTAAATAATAGAAGTCTACAACAGTTTTTTGAACTTTGTGTAATTAAGTCACATTCACACAGCACAAATGCTGTACAACACTTTAATGAACACGACTGTACCTATATTGCATTCGCGATCTATCTGGATGAGGGTTGGCCATAACAGTTTCCCCAATTTAGCTGTGTAAAATTACTTTCTTGTTTTTAAACAAAGTTTACATTTTAGGTTATGGGTACCAAATGATTCTAGGTTAGCAAACATGACAAAACACTTTAAAATGCAAAGTTGCCATATTTAAGCAGAATAGAAAATGAAACTTAGTAATTTTTATGTATGTATCCAGTTTCAATAATTGTGTAATTAGATACATTTTTAATTAAGTACGTGGAAGGTCTTACAATACTTCAGATTTTAAATATTTCTCCACATTTACTATTAGTAGGGAGGCCAAGAGAATTAATAATTATTTTCGTGGGACTGAGTAGGTTTATACCGACAAGTGATACCATCGTAATTAGCGATGTTTCCTCAGTAGAAAAACTCCTGTTGTCGCTTTCTTAGCCTGTGGAGTGAGGAGCTATGACGTCACAAAGGTGGTAAAATAGCAGGTTTCAACATCTCGTTAACTATGAGGTTTAGCGCAAACTTTATCTTATACAAAATTAATCTATATTTAATTTACAATAAAAATGATCTTATTCAGTTTTGACTTCTAGACAAGAGTTACGGAGATATTGAGGGGGCAATGATGTCAATTTTCTAGTTAACTTGGGATTCATCGTAATCACTTGAAAATGAGTATGTTTCGTTATAAAGAGTATGTTTCATTATAAAAAGTACTTAGTAACGCATCATTAACATAGGAACATTTGTATGTGTGTATGTATGTATGTCGTTTTTATCTTCATTTTGCCTATTCTTCGTTTTAGATAATTCATCATATCGTTTTCCTCTTTCCCATTTGAGCTTTTATAATTAAAGCTACTTAAATTACCTCCATCTTCTGTCATATTTTCCTACTAAGAGGAGGGTACTAAACAGTTTGCTGCTGGGTAGAACTTTCTTTTTGGATGTTTGGGTTAAACCCTGGTTTTCTGTACTAAAACCTGGAACCAAGAATGGCCATCTTTGTGACGTCATAGCTCCTCACTCCACAGGCTGAGAAAGTGACAACATGATTTTTCATACTCAGGAAACACCACCGAATAAGAAGAACCACTTGTTGGTATAAACCTACTCAGTCCCACGAAAATCGTTATTTGACGAGTTAATTTAGTTTGGCCTCTCTACTATATCAAAGAAAGCAGTCCATCTGGCAACAATATTCTGTACCGTCAAATGACAGTAAATTTGTTGGAGGTTATGCAGGTTATACAATAAAATAAAAATTACGGATCTGTTCATGTGCAACTTAACAGCAGAAATCCAAGGCCAACCCTCATCCAGAAAGATCGCGAATGCAATATATGTTATATTGCTTTCAATGATTTATAATTTACATTCCAGATTCACGTAGTAAGTAATACCTATCGATCCGCAGGCCGCTTGTTGGACAGCCCTGCAGTAGGCTATTATATACCGATGGGGCCACAATTATATATAACAGCAATGAGATAACATGAACAAGAAGATAACACGTATTGCTTGAGTAAGAAAGAGATAAACATAGTAGCAAATATACGAGTAGGCTTTCAGCTGATTTTAATTATGACAGATGTCAACCAAACATGCCTACTAAAATAACTTTTTCGTATGGTCATCTCTTTCTTACTCAAGCATTCTATTTTATTGTTCATGTTATCTCATTGCTGTTATATATAATTGTGGCCCCATCGGTATTTTTATTACGTTGCATGCATAAATTGATAGACGTCAAACTGTGACATGACAGAACTATAAAAATAAATACTTTTTGAGGGACCTCCAGAGCTAGCCCTAACCCATCTACAGTGGCTTAACACCCTTCATCCGAACATCAAATTCACCTATGAACTTGAAACTAATTTATCTATTCCATTCCTGGATCTCTTGATCTCCCGTAACATAGCCTCACATTCACTAGAGTTTAAAATTTATCAGAAATCCACTTTCACCGATTCTGTCATTCCCTTCTCATCTCACCATCCCTTATCTCAAAAACTGAGTTCCTTCAGGTTCCTTTTTAGGCGTTTGCTTCTGACCCCTCTAAGTAATAGCAACTTCATTAATGAATAATAAAATTTGATTAATTGCTTAACTTATTCCATTTATCGGGGGTTTTTTTTTTGTGGCTTTGATACGTATTTTACAGTTCTCACCTTGGCTGACCGTTGTATATAAACAAATAATTTATTTCATTTAACATGTTGGTCACGTTGTCTGTTTTAATTTTGATTGTTTATTTATGACTGTCCAATTTTGACATTAGGTGAGGTGTTTGCTCTCTGTTTCTTTCCCCGTATTTTATAAGCTTTATCTTTAGCCTGAAGATGTTTTAGCAGATAAACCGAAACATGTAGCGTATGTAAAAAATATATGTTAATTGTTATGAGGAAGACTGTGTTTAATCTACATTAATTTATGAAAGAACTATGACATTATTTACAACTACTTTATTGACATTGTTGCAATTTTAATGTCAAAATCACGGCCTGCTGAATTGTGTGACAAATGTCACTTTATACGGCCTGGGAATTTTTTTGAAATCCATTGTTGTTTTCATTTCTGAGAAAACGCCAATTTTGGCCGTTTGGCACCACATACCCACGATGACATTTAAATGACAACGGCTGTCAAGACTAATTCGTGTTTAAAAATGATTTTTTAAATGCAGTATCAGTAAGATAAGGACCTATAGTTTTGAATGTAATATAAATATGAATGGTGTAGCCTATTTAGTGACGTGTAAGTACCTTAGAGATCTATAGTTTTAATATTTTTCTTGAGAGAGGTGTAGAACTTCAAGAATTCGTAGTTGAAGACGGATTCATATTTTCTGGCAGGTATTTTTTGGATAGCTCACACATTTGCTCTAATATAGCACATGATATGTAGATAATCGTATTTCTTACAAATTTGGAAGATGTTCCAAGTGGTAATAGTAATGAAGTTTTTTATTCTGTGTGTTATTGCAAGGTTGCAAGTTTATGTGTAATTTATTGTAAAAAATGTCAAATTAAACAGTTAATAGCTATTAACATATCTAGGAATGTTATGAGTATCATAACTGCCGCAGATGTTGTATTGAAATCCGAGCTCGCAGAGCGAGGATTTTAAAACATCTGAGGCTGTTATGATTCATAACATCTGTGATTTGTTCAATAGTTTATCAGTTGCTGTATGGTTATGGTTGCCATGTACGGTAATGGACTATTACCGTACAGATCAGTTATGATTTAGTTACCAGCCTACTTTTGTATATGTAAACAAGGGATTAATATCCTGCAACCGATAAAAGTTATTTGTTTTATTAGATATCTATCTGTAAATGTAGTAATTAAAAATGTACCTACTAACGTTGTTTGAAGCACCAGTACGATAATTCCTTCGTAAAACTTAGTTGGAGGTAAATTCATGATAAGATCTTTCACAATTGGTATATTTGCACGTTGTAGAACCGCTTTCTATTTTAACACTACCAAACGAAATCATAAGCAATAATAACGAAAAAATTAATCAACAAATTATAATGTGAACGTCAATAATGTAAATGAGAAAACACACGAAAAAACTAGCAGGAAACTGATCAAAGAAGACAATAGGAAATCAAAGTAAAAAATACACGGAAGGGTTATATTATTGTTGTAAAATTTTAAGAAACGTCGTAAAATTTAATCAAATATTTACATTGTAGTCAATGAAGTAACTGATGTCACATTGCAAATTTGAAATTCCCGCTTGTGGGTATACAGCGCTCTGCGGTGAATCGTGAAACTTCACATATGCCCAGGCCGTATACAGTGACGTTTGTCAAATAATTCAGCAGGTCGTGGTCAAAATGCTGAAAATTGTATTGAAGGAAACAAAAATTGAACAGGTAACAATGAAAGCTTTGAAAAATCATAACCACAAATTGAAAACGAATAATCCAATTTTGTCAGGTCTAGTTATTTCGCATGCCTATCAACAAAAATGTCACGCTAACATATCCAGGTGGGAGGAGGAAACATTGTGAATGGATTATAATTAATATATTGTATCTTATATTTGTGGCTTAATCGAAAGACAAAATGTCACTAAGGATTTCTAAATTTTAAAACTAAAATACATCTGCATTTTCCATTCCATAAAATTAGTTTTTTAAATACAAATCATGTTTGTGGCATCTTTTGTTTTTGTTAAAAATATTTCTCTTTTTTCTATAGGATAATACACATTATTATAATAGAGAATGTGAAATTTGTGAGTTTACTACGAAAGGCAAAAAGAACTGTTGTTATACAAAGTGTCCCAGAAATAAGCACACAAAAAAATCCATAAGAGGTGCCAATGAGTTAACACAGTTTCTAAAATAAGTTTGAAAATCAGCTTTGTATTACTGAATTAAAAATTATTAAATTATTACCTATAAAATGCATTGCTGTGCAACTGCTTTTCACTTTTCTGTTAACCTATTAGTTTTTGTGAAAAGTCTTGTTGATAACCAAAACAAAATCACAAGAATGTAACTTTTGAACGTTGTATTTCCTTGAAAAATATATGCTTCTCAAAACTGGCATTTTTAATCAAATTTGGAAATGCTCACACTAAAAAAAAATTTTTTTTAAGCAATTCTCATTTTCAGGATGCTGCAGTTTTTTTGTGCACTTATTTGTGGGACCCCCCTCTATACACACAGTCATCTATGAAGTAACTGCTAAAATCTTCTTCATCTAGGCAGAACCTTTTGTAGATGATAAAGTGAAAATATTGTGAGAGGACGTGACTTATAGGTTATGACAATGGACAGAAACATGGTGAATATAGTACATACAGGGCCCTGCACCGCATAGTTTTTTGCTTTCAGCTTAATAGTGGATTATGTGGCCACATAATACACACATTTCTTACAGGGGACTGGAGATATTTGGGTATAGTCTAATTTGGGAATTTGTCACGCAGGCAAAAGCCAAATAGGGAGTAAAGTAGCAATTTGCGACTCTGAGCGCTAGCCATCCAGATCGGGAGCACCGAAAATATTATAATACGATTTAAACTGCAGTAGGGATACTGTGATCATGATAGAAACATTGTGCAGCGGAAACGCTGATTGGTTGTTTGGTGGAAACACCATGAGTATTGCTGATGGGGGATATCCACTACTAGCCGATATTTAAACAAAGATAAAGGGACATGAGAGGTTAATCATTAACTCGACAGAGTTAGAGCACAACAGTTTGAACACCTTACTTTATTCAGTTTATTCGTAATTACGTGTTTGTCGCTACATTCGGTCGGCGGGCGATTTCATTGCTACAGCAGATTAAGGACTGGCATGCGCATTTCCTTCACCGATAATTTTCTCTACAATCATCAAGTTCTTCCTTGCACTGACTAAGTCGCAGTATTGGGTAGGGTTGAAAATCTGTTCTATACAGAACCCCACCTATGGGGATCTTGTAATTATACAGTTCTGCTACATTTATTTTTATTGTATTTTTTGTATATTATCCCAATAAAGTTTATATTATTATTATTATTATTATTATTACTTTTTAACAATTCTTAACTTACCAGTACTGTTTTGGACAATAAAGTAAAAAGGAAAAAATAGGTCATTTATGCTGAACAAAACCACATTGAATTGGAAATGGAACTCATAGTTGGCTAGAGATTTTTTTTCTATTTTTCTATTCAACTGCCTCGCTTGTTGGGTCTTAATTTATTAAATAAATATATAATTTTTGAAAGAATGCATACGAGAGCTTGCTCTAAGATTACAAAATGAATGGAAGGCTACAATAGTATGAAAGGTAATTTTGTCCCAGGTAAAATTACGACAACAAAAACAAACATAGTCCACTACTTTAACGAATGGATAACGAATGTGATTTATATAGACATTGCAAAAATGTTTGATAGAGTTTCCACTAGAAGATTAATCCATACGTTATATCATCTTGGAATCAGAGATGATTTACCAAACTGGATAGGCGCAGTTTGTTAAATTGGATTCAAAGCTACTTAACTGGAAGAACTGTATGTGTTAAAGTAAACAAAATTATCATGTACAAAATTAATGTTACATCAGGAGTCCCACAAGGCTCCCATCTGGGTCCCGTACTATTTAACCTATTTATAAATGATATTGGTGAACGTTTAAAATTTTGTGAATTTTTACTCTATGCAAATGATTTGAAAATATTTAAAGTCATACAGAACGACAGCGATGTGAACAAAGTGATTTAAATTCATTAGTGCAATGGTGCAGTGAAAACGGTATGACCCTAAATACAAGCAAATGAAGTTATGTCATTTTACAAGATAAAAAATTCTTATCATTTTAACTACTACATCCACAACCAGAAATATATATAGAACTTTATTGTACAACTGGCTAGCAATCTAGCTTGCCAAAAGACACAGCATATTACATAAAAAGCATTAACATTAACATAAATTTAAATAATGGTTTCATTAATTTACAACTGTAATTACTAAACATTTACTTTTGATTGTCCATATAAATGGTTTCTTAAAATGGCTACAGATCCTCTTAAAATTTTCATAGTAATATCAAGATCCAAAGATTTAGGTAGACTAAATTTTTTTCTAAAATCAACATAAAATTTAACCAATGTTCCCCGTGCACCGAAAAGAAGCCCGATGATGATTATGCTATTGACGTTAAATTTATCCTTGTAGTAATTAATTGTCGGTTCATAAATTTCGGTTTTTTCACGATGTACTTCTTCGGCCTGTTTCTCGTTATTCTCAAAACGAATCGTTGGGTCTATTATATAAGCTTCTCATGTAGTTGTATTGATAGCCATAATATCAATTCTTCTGATGCTGTCTTTATCCGAGACTCCAACTACTTCTTCATGTACTTCATATCCTTTGGACCTCAATGCATTTGCAATAATGTGCCTGACATCATTGTGTCTTTTAATTCTCAGTAGTTCACTAAAGCTACAATATCCCAACACATGAGCAAGAGTTTCAAACTCGCCACAATGTCTGCAGCGGGTTGTGTGGGTACTGCGTCCAGGAACACTACGAACAGGCGCGACATTACATTGCATCTTAAGGCAATCTCTCCATTCAGATATTGTAAGGCCTTGTTTTTTATAAACCCATTGATTTGCATGTTTAACTTCTTTAAACAAAAAAACCCCTCTTCCTTTTTGAATGTGACCACACCATTCTTCATATGCCTTGTCTCTCAAGGTTGATCGGATAAGTTTACTACAAATTTTTTCTGGTCTAATATCTCTGAAATCTGCCTCTGTGACTTTTAATGAGTCAAGACAATACTTTTTTGCTTCTTCAAAATTAATAGTAATTTCGGGATATTGTGATTTTTGTAGAAGTGAAAATTTATTATATTGTTGTATAAATAACTCCCACGAAGAATTAAAAATTTCTAAACCCTTCACTGATTTACTACTATACATGTTGAAACTATTCAAGACTTAGGTGTTATGTTTGACAAAACTACAATATTTGCACCTCACATAGTAGCAACAGTTAACAAGGCTAAGAAAATTTTAGGCTTTGTAAAAAGAATCAGATCTGATTTTAATAACTTTAATGCCATAAGAGCTCTATATAATACTTTAATTAGGCCCATCTTAGAGTACTGTTCACCTGTATTACAAAAAACACATAGATATGATCGAGGCTGTACAACGCAAAATTTCTTAAGTACATAGATTTTAATTTAAATGAGGAACTAAGCTGCATGCATCTTGAATTTCAATTAAATATTCAAAAATTATCAGTACGATGAAATATTTCTGATTTAAAATTTCTCTTTAAATTAATTAATGGCTTGTGACGACTCAAACTTTTTGAAATTATTGAATTTCCAAGTCCCTCAACATTACACCAGAATAGGTCAATAATATATACCATGAGATAAAAAAAAAGATTCTGAGCAGGCCTTGATATGTGTTATACGTTTGGCAGTACTGAAGTGTATTGTCAGTCTATGTCAAATTCGAGATTAAAAGGTTAGGTTTTGTTTGTTATTTGACACAGACTGACGCAAAACTTAACCTGTAAATCTCGAATTTGACATAGACTGACAATACACTTCAGTACTGCCAAACGTATAACACATATCAAGGCCTGCTCAGATAATTTTTTTTTTATCTCATGGTACTACGATATGCAGATCTAATTATCATAGAATTCACCATTAGCCGGAATGGGACGTCTGTGCAATACTTACTGTAACAGTATAGAATTTTATGAAATATCATAAATGTATCTTCAACGTTAATATGTTACCACTTGGTTGATTTTTGTTTGGTTATATTTTAAACTTTTGATGATTTTTGTTTTATTGTAAACTTTTTATCCAAAGGGATAGTCCCATTAAATAAATAAAATAAAATAAAATAAATACTTTTCTTAAAGTCCGAATTAGCCAAACACTATCTTATCCAGGCCAAGTTATAAGTGGTGCATTGTAGAGATCAGTCTTAGAACCTTTTCTTTTGATTATCTACACAAGTTATCGGATGAGATAATATATCAAAAATTTCTCTAGACAGCAATAATTTTTTATTGAAATTTAAACATTTCACAAAATCTGAATTGTTGTTGATTTCATACATGTTCGAGATGCTGCAGGGTAAAATTGTGTAAATTTTACGCAGTAGTCTCTCTTTTAAAAAATTAAACTAAGGCTTTAAACATAGATAGTGCAAAAATCAAATACATAATAGTTCATCCAGTACATGAAATATTGGTAAGTAATTTCTGTCTTATTTTTGCTATCATAACAATGTATGTACAGGCTTTTCATGTATACTTAGAGATACGTAAAAATTATAAATAACCACTAGAATCTGTTACCATAGAAAAAAACTGAGTATCGCAAAATACTAAAATAGCAACGTACAGTGAAGTTCTACTGTGAAAGTTGTGTAGATGTAATTCATAACAGTTTGAAGGATGGGTTTAATGTAAAAACTATTGTATCGAGTATACTGAAGAAAGTAATAATTGAAAAAACAAAAAAGTTGAACACAGGCAACACTGAAAAAAAATTGATGCAACTTGAGCATGGCCTAAGCAAAGTGGAGCATTTAAAAGCAGAACAGTGAAGGATGTGCGAAATGAAATTAAAGGGTTAACTGACAAATCACTCAAGATTATGAGTCAGCCAAGTTGTAGTGATCCGATAAAAAGTAGTAATTGTGAAAAACTATTAGTTAAGCCGAAAGATGATAAAATAATTAATGCCATGAAAACTAATGAAGTAATCAAGAGTAAAATAAACCCAGCTGAGTTTGAGGTTGAAGAAATGAACAAAATTAAGTTTAAAATAAAAATTATTGGTATGGATGAGCACTTAAACAAAATGAATTCAAGGTTCAGACTAAATGGGGATTCAGATGGTTTGAAGCATCCATCAGTCAAGGGAAATGTATTTCACACTTGTTAGTGTTTTGGCCCCGGAGCCCAAGTTTCTAATGCAATCTAGCCGCTAGGTTCTGGTAGTGAATCAGTATCTATTAATAGACTGCAGAAAAAGAAATAGATATGAAAAAATTAAAAATTTGGTGGTGCGTTTATCCATTATTTGTACATTTTGATATGAGATGTTACAAGTGTTATGGATACAATTACAAAGCAGAAAATTGTACTAATCAGAGAATTGTCTAAAATGTGGAGAATATATTCACCTAAGTAACAAATGTAATAGTGCTAATTATAAATGTTTAAATTGTGTAGCTATGAATAAAGAATTTGAACTGAAATTGGACATTGAACATCTTGTTTTTGACTCAAGCTGTGTGGTATATAAAAGATACTTGGAAAAGGAGGCAAGATTTCTTATAGTACAGGCAGACCTCGTCGTTTGCGGAGGTAACGTTCCAGAAGAATGCCGCGAAGCACAAAACCGCGATGCACAAGTAATCACATAAATGATAAAAAAGGGGTTAGGTTCCATCAACTAGATTTATTTATACTATATAACCTCAAAAAACCAAAACTTTTATGCGTTTTTTGTCTGGCAAATCTGAAGCAGAAACATTACGCTGTGACTCTACATGGTTTTCCGTGTTTTAAAAATTAAACTCAATTGAATTTTCGGCAGAAACACTCGGGAAGACAGTAAAGCTTGAACTAAGATTCCATACGTAACATAAGTCTGCCACTTGAGTCTAGAGCTCGAATGTCCATTTGTTTATTCAAGTTATAATTTTACACTTTATTTCAGATCCAATTTGGTAATATGAGATTCTAAGGAATAGGCTCGATAAGTGTGTTTACAAGTTCATGATAAATAATGTTATTTAGGTGTTCATGACATAAACCGCATACGTCTGCTTTATTTACATAGTGTGTGAAAGTTGAAACAGTTAACATTGGCAATTCCATCCGCGAACGGCAAAGCAATCTGCAAACGGCAAAGAAAAGGGAGCACATAAGTGTCCTGCATAAAATCAAATCAGCAAAACGCGAACAGCAAGGTCTGCCTGTACATAAAGCTAGATACAGTCATTTGTTACCTTCAAAGTAATAAAGTTTGGCATGAGTGGCAAGTCAGTATTTTCAGATTGCTCCAAGCCATATTTGTTGATATTTAAAACATAAACTAATGTGTATTGTGTAAGTGTAACATAACAATTTTGGTCCGTAAGTTTTCAACTCAACCACCTTACAATAAGTATAATCACAAACATTGACAAGAACACCAATAAACAAGTTAAAACTTGCACAAAACCAAATAGAAAAAATAATCCTAAACATCTGCCCTCCAGATAAAATAAAAATTAAAAAAATAAGACAACGCTTGGAATAAACCAATTAGTAGGAGAGCTGGTGACATTTTTTAGTGATCATTTAGTTAAGGCCTATTTTTTGAGAGAATGTTGGGAGAAGCATGTATAAGTGTCATCTCTCAGGATTATCCTTGATAGCGGTATTGGAGGGAGGCAGAACACCCCAAATTTGCACTGTCAGTATATGTCAAATTCGGGATTAGCAGGTTAGGTTTTGTGTCAGTTTATGTCAAAACTGATGAAAAACCTAACATGATAACCTCGAATTTGACATAGAGTTACAGTGCCACCAACATATTATATATATATAAAACAGCACTTCAGGCCTTAAGGCCTATGGCTAAAATTCTTTTCTTCCACTCCTTTCTATTATAAGCAAGCGTTTGCCAGTTTGTGATCTCATGAGTACGCAGATCATTCTCCACCATCTCCCACCATGTTTTCCTTGGTCGACCTCGTTTGTTAGCACCACCCAGTTGATATCCGTACATCTTTTTTGTTAACTGCTCATTTGGTAGTCTCGTTATATGCCCAAGCCATCGTAATCTATTTTGCTCCACCACAGTTTTTATTCCCACGTCTTTAAACACCTCTGCCAGTTCTGCATTCGTTCTTCTCCTCCATCCTTCTTCTTCTTTAATTCCTTTGAATATTCCTCGAAGTATTTTCCTCTCCCAAATTTCTAATTTGTTTAGGCTATCTTTCGTTAACACCCACACTTCACTAGCATAAGTTACTACCGGTCTTATAATTGATTTATAAATTTTCACCTTTGCTGTCCGTGATAAGTTCTTTTCCCTGAATAAGTTCCTGTATTTACCCGCACATCTAGACCCTGCTGCCATTCTTCTTTCAATTTCACTTTGGTTATTCCCGTCACTATGGATTTCGACGCCTAGATACACCACACTGTTGACCCACTCAAAAATATATGATTTATTATCAGTTGCACTCCTCCATGACAACACATCTTCTTGCTTTTGCTTTCCCATTATTAAGTATTTGGATTTGCTCTCGTTAATTTGCAATCCTACTGCTTTTGCTTGTCTTTCTAAATCCATTAATAGGCCTTTTAGTTCTTCTCTTGTCCTTGCCATCACGACGAGGTCATCTGCATACGCTAAACACTGATAGGAATTTTGTAATATGTTACTGCCCAAATTTATTTTACATTTTCGGAGGACTGCCTCAAGCACAATGTTGAAAAGGAAAGTAGATATTGGATCGCCTTGTTTTAGTCCAACGTTACTGCGAAAGTCTTTAGATAGACTGCCGCTGAAACGTATTTTATTAACCGTGTTCTCTAGGGTCATTCTCACTAAATTAATAAGCTCTTCTGGGAGTTTTAGGTAATGCATTGCCTCGTATATTGCATCTCTATAAATTCTATCGTAGGCCTGCTTAAAGTCGAGGAACAAAACATGTACTAGGGTCTTTTTCCTGTCACACTTCTCTTGGATTTGCTTGATTACAAATATATGGTCTATCACTGATTTTCCTCTCATAAAACCGGCCTGATATTGACCTATTTTTTGTTCGATCTCCTCTTGTAGTCTTGTCTTGATTATTATATTACCTTACCTTAATATGTTGGTGACACTGTAAGTCTATGTCAAATTCGAGGTTATCAGGTTAGGTTTTACGTCAATCTGTATAAGAACTGACGCAAAACCTAACCTGCTAACCTCAAATTTGACATATACTGACAGTGCAAATTGGGGGTGTTCTGCCTCCCTCCGATACCGCTATCAAGGATAATCCTTACAGATGACACTTATACATGCCTCCCGCAAAATTCTCTCAAAAAATAGGCTTTAACTAAATGATCACTAAAAAATGTCACCAGCTCTTAGACTAAATGTGATCTACAGGAGTACTCGAAGGCGACCTAGCTCCACATATGAAAACGCATACTGGAGAAAACTTATATTTGTTTTATTTGTGAGGTGCAGACAGTAAAAATGGAGTTGAGCAGGTTATCTGTTCAGAAGAAAGATGAGCAAAATTTCCACTGATTAGATCACATGGAATAGTAGAAAAAAGAAACTAGGGAAAAGATACAATAATGAATTGCTGAACAGGCTGCTAATAAAAATAAAGATAAAGAGTTCAAAATGTAGTAAGCTGTAAAGTTTTTATGAAAATCGGCAGTGTTTAATCAAGTTCATACAACTGCACTCATTTCCCATTTAACAGTTTGTAGGCTATATCAGCTATAGATTCTGAGATCACTACAATATCTGTCAACATTCAATATATCCTTGTTTTTGTTAACAATTTTGTTTGTTTGTAAATCAGTTTGACCATAGCGATCAATGTCTAAGGTACCTGGTGCTGTGCATGCCTAGGCCTTGTCCAAAAACAAATTTGTTACAAAAAGTAGTTAAAATAATGATGAACGAACCATTGAAGAATGTCAAATTTAATTTCAGCATAGATATAGTCACTTAAGATTATTATTATTATTTCTCAGCACTACAGACCTTTGAGGCCCTTGGCTTGCTCGATAATATTTTTCGATTCCTTTCTATCTCTTGTCTTGTTCTTCCAGTCTTCTACTTTTAGCCTGTCTAGATCTTGTTCCACACATTTCATCCATTTTTTTTTTGGTCTTCCTCTCTTCCTTTTTTCTCGCAGTTCTTCTGTCAGTATCTTTTGTTCTCTTTTATTCTGTGCGCTTTTATTATTGCTGTTATGTCTGGTTCTCTACACAATTCGTTTAGCTCCATGTTAGTTCTTCTTCTCCATTATTCCTCTATTTTTTCCCTCCGTATATCCTTCTCAGAATCTTTCTTTCACGTTTCACTCGCGTACATCACAGATGGTCTTATTATTGTTCTATACAAGTCCCACATCGTTATGTTCAAATTGCGGGAGAGGAAACTAAGTTCAATTCCAAGAATAAAACACATACAAAAGTGGTAGGTCGATTTTTATTTGTTTCAGAGACACAGGTCTCACGACATTTTTTTGAAGAGTAACACAAACAAAATAAATTCATAGACTCAATAACTTATAAATGGTCAATTATTGATATTTTCAAAATGCCCTCCCCCTGCCTGCCAACAAGCTTGTGCTCGCATACCTACAGATGCAGTGACACGTCTTATTTCGCGCTGGACGTGCACTGTCTTTACAATACCCATAAATAAAATGCATATCTGCATACTCTTTAGAAGAAAAACGGTGAGCCATTTTAAATAACAAGTTGATCCTCAATAAAACACAAACTCTTTAACACTTGGTACATAAATGTAAAAGCATGAATAAATATGACATTGACATTGACTTTACAGTACCCATAAATAAAATGCGTACCTCTTATGTTTTACTTCGAAACAAATGAAAATCGACCTACCACTTTTGTGTTTTTTACTCTTAGAATTGAACCTAGTTTATGCTCCCGAAATTTGAACATAATGATACGGGACACCTTGTATATCAGCACTTTCACTTTTCTTGACACATTTTTTGAGTCTAATATACTTTGCTAATTGAATCTCAGCGAAATGTCAATGAATGGTTCCTGACACAAACTAATACAGTTACATACTATTTACTTATTACTTTTTATCGAAGTCGATTGTAGATTAGCAATATAAAGCTTTTTTACAAATACACTGCATTGCACCGCACTTTTGTTCTCAACTGTTATTCTTATTTCTAACTCTTTGTTTTGATTACCGTCTTTTATTTCAGTGCCTAGGAACCTAAAATGCTCCACTTTCTTAAATTTATATTCTTGATTCTCTTCATTCCTTATTTTTGTTTTTAAATTTTCGTTTGTTGCTTGTTCTGCCTTTGTTATATACTTTGTTTTTTGTTCGTATTTCTCTAATATTTCTATTAATAGTTCTTTGTTGTTCTCCTTTTGTGTGACGTCATCTGCGTATGCTATGTAATGCTGATATGATAACGAATCTTTTTGCCTTAGTCCACTATTTATTTGGAAGATGTTCGACATGATTCCATGTATTCCTATCTGGTTTACTGTACCTTCAAGTGTCATTTTGACTAGCTCCACTGTTTTAGTTGGTATTCCAAGCTTCTTCATTGCTTGGACGAGTTCATGCCCTCTTATACTGTCATATGTACCTGTTCATAACATTTTTCTTGTATCTGCCTTACTATGAATATTTGATCTGCATGATTTTTTAGTTTCTTAACCATTACTTTGACCAAGATCTTGTATATCACACTCAGCAGGGCAATTCCTCCATAGTTGTCAAATTGGTGTCGGCTTTGCTTTTTGTGTATTGGAGATAATACCGTCATTAACCACTCTTTGGGAATTGTCTGCTTTTGCCATGTTTCTGTGTAACTGTTGTCCTCCATATTATATTAGTTTTGCTTGTAATTCATCCCTGCCCGGGCTTTTATTATTCTTTACTTTCTTTATGATCTCTAGTATTTGCTCTGCACTTGGTGGTTTCATTTGGTCTTCTTTTTGACTTACTGTTTCTGTATAGATTTTTGGTGTGTTCTCCTCCTTATTGAGCATCTTTTCAAAATATCCTGCCCATCTTTTTATTGCCTCTTTTTTCTCCCCCGATTAGATTTCCATCTTTGTCTAGGCAGTATGTCGTGGTTGTCTCATATCTCCTTTTTACTTAGACAGGCCATTTTTAAATTCAACTTCTTGGAGTATTTTTTTATTTAATAATTACAACTTTGCTGTATATAGGCTTTCCAGTCATATTTCTACATGTGCTAGTTCATCAAATGGTGTTCAGACAGTTGGTGGTTCACAATTTCAAGCAACTGTAATGACCATTTTAATCTTCTCGTTGATAATTATTTGTCTTGGTTTAGTCAGAATTTTAAAGATTTCGAACACAGCTTTGTTCTAGAAAGTTCGTCGAGCAGTTGTTTCTCGCCCCGTGATTGGTCACAGCTGCACAGAACATGCTACTAACCGGCTCCTCCCTGCACGTTGCAAGCAAGCACGTCTGTCTGGGACCGCGTGGCATCGCTTTGGAGTTAATCAGTCACCGGCAGTGTTCATAAGCGCTTTGAAAGCTTGGTTTCGTGGGCTGCCAGCTACAGCTTGGTGTGTGGTTACTAGTGATTTCTTACTGGCAAAGATTCAGTTTGAAACCCTCTTAAGTATTAACATGCTTGATTTAGTGTTTCAGTTATCTGCTTTATGTACGTATGTTGGTAGTATTATTATTTACTTATTTATCGAATGGTCAAATTCACATCACATGGTACGTTTAGTGTATACATAAAAATAAATAAAACATTAAAAATTTCCTTAAATAAAATAGTAATAATAAATAGAATTAAAACATATATATCAAATATCATATTGCAAATCTGAAAATGAAAAGGTTCACTTGGGGATATAACAATTTAAGCCCCATCAATGTCAACATCCTCGCCTATGTGGATGGCATGGTGTTATTGGCTGATGTAACAGGTTTCAAATACCTAGGATGTATTAAGTAACAAACGACTTCCGGGATTGGACCGTGTCATGATTGAGATCGAAGAACTCAACGTTTACATTGGTGAAACAGGTCGTTCGGTGAAAACTCGCATCTCTGAGCACCAGCGCTGTCTCAAGTCAGGTCTCGTTTCATCATCGGCCATCGCCGAACACCAACGCGATACTGGTCATAAGATCCTTTTTGATGAAACTTCCATCATCTGCAAATCCCCATTCTTCTTTAGCAGAAAGATTCGTGAAGCCATTGAGATTTGCAAACACCCTAATAATCTCAATCGGGACGAAGGCTTTCCCCTTCCTTCTATGTGGAAAGTGCTAATTCCTAAGCCCCGCCCTCCGCCACTGAACCGCGACGGCATTTGCTGAATCGCGACGGCGCTTGCCTATAAATTCTCGCTTTTCTTCTTCCGATAGTCAGTCGAGTTTCGCCTCTGACGTGGTTCACACGTTGAGTTACCGTGCTCTTCTGTCCCTTCCCTTTGCAAAGAGTTTCGCCTCTGGCGTGGTTAACACGTTGAGTTACCGTGCTCTTTTGCTTTTTTCCTCCTGATGAAGCCCCTTACGAAAGTGGGCGAAACGTTGAGTTCTTCGATCTCAATCATGACACGGCCCAATCCCGGAAGTCGTTTGTTACTTAATGACAATGGCCGCGAAAGCCTCAAAAATTACCTAGGATGTATTATCCAACAACAGGGACAACTGGAGGAGAAACTTGATGCGAGAATTTAAGGGGCCAACAGACTGTATTATGCGCTTTTGAGACGTGCCTTAAGAAGAGAGAGACGAGATTTGACAAAATTCGGAATGAGGCTATTAGGGAAGATTTGCAAGTAACACAGCTATTCATGAAGATAGTGAGAATTCAGTTAAGGTGGGTGGGACATGTGTGGTGTATGAATAAAGACAGACTACCTAAACTAGTGAGTGAGATGGGAGTGCTTGGTAACAGATCCAAGGACAGACCTAGGAAATCCTGGAATGCAGAAGTTGCAAATTTACTGAAGAAAAAGGGTGCTTCCTGGGGCGAAGCTAAGCGCCTAGCACAAAATAGGAAGGTCTGGAAAAAGTTTATTGCCTAACTTCACTTTGTTTTAACAATAATATTTGCTAGTAACTAGAAAACAAGTTTGATAACTATCAAATTATTATTTTACTGTGAAGAACAGTAATTTTGCAATTTTGCATGAAATGTGTGTGAAAAACGAATTTTGTATGGTTATATATATTTTTTACAACTTTTACTATAAAGGAAGTATTGGATTCACCCCAAAAATTCGAAATTGAGTTTTCAACGGATCTTCACGTTTTAGAGTCCCCTGATCCCAAAAAACATATTTTTTTTCATTGGTCTGTCTGTCTGTGTGTCTGTCTGTGAACAGAATATCTCAAAAACGAAAAGGGGTATGGCGTTGAAACTTCATATACAGTGTGGTCCATTAAGTGTGCAACAAATGGGACATTTTTTTATTAGTTGTAAAACCGAAATTTAAATACCGCCAAAAGTTAGTGCATGTTCGATAACCATATCAGATGCCCTTAGAATGTTTTCAAGTCAAACAATATACAGGGCAGGACAAAAAATATGAAATTCGTTCAAGAATAAAGTTACCTTATTTCAAAAAATATAGCAAAATTTTATTGAGAAAAGTTGTTTAGAATTAAAAGTTATGCTCAAATACAAAGTCACGGCCTCCTATTCAAATTTTGATTCTTTTTTTGTAAAATTTTGTATTATCCCCGTATGATACATATTTTTATTATTCTGATTTTATTAAGAGTTTTTCATATGTAAATTATTATTAGTAAAGCATTTTCCTTGTTAAAAAGAATATTTGCGAAATTCTAAAGTTCTGTTAAATATCGTTGCAACAAACATGAAGTGGACGCTTACCTAAAAAAATATAAATCCAAGTAAATTTTACAAATACGCTTCAAGTTGCTAAAAGTTATTTAAAAGGGATGTGATTGTGGCTACTTTAAATACATATAAAATCAAAATAATAAAAATATGTATCATACGGGGGTAATACAAAATTTTCCAAAAAAGAATCAAAATTCGAATAGGAGGCCGTGACTTTGTATTTGAGCATAACTTTTAATTCTAAACAACTTTTCTCAATAAAATTTTGCTATATTTTTTGAAATAAGGTAACTTTGTTCTTGAACGAATTTCATATTTTTTGTCCTGCCCTGTATATTGTTTGACTTGAAGCCATTCTAAGGGCATCTGATATGGTTATTGAACATGCACTAACTTTTGGCAATATTTAAATTTCGATTGTACAACTAATAAAAAAAATTCCCATTTGTTGCACACTTAATAGACCACACTGTATACGTTTTGTGTACTATGTAGATAAGACAGCAAGCTTTTGAAGAAAATCGCATAACCGGAAGTAGGTGTTTACTCTTGTGATTTTTCAGTTTTTTTCGATTTTTTCAAAAACGGCTCTAACGATTTTTTTTAAACTTTACATTTTTCTTACATTTTTAATGTGTATTGATGTGAGATAGGTGATTTTCCAGTTGAATACTTGTAAAGTGGGTTTCTTGTGTTTTTTTTTTCAATTTTTTTTATTAACTCCTATTTTAAATAGAACACCCGGTATATTATTACATTTTCGAATTCACCTTAAAATTCTAGAGAAAATTTGTTTCTTCAACTAACGCTCTATTTTGTACCGTTTTTGTAGAATTTGTAATTTTTTAAAATTTTTAAAAATTAAAAATGAAATTTTTGACTAATTATAAGATCACTGTAAAAGGAAGTTGTGTGAGTGTATCACACCAGATTTTTTTTAATTCCATTGTTTATGCAATTTTTTGCACAGACAGGAATAAAACAACATTTTACCGCTTTAAAATGGAAAGTACAATTTAAAGTCTATTAAAGAACAATTTAAAAATAGCACTTCTCAAAATTGTTTCAAATTGTCAAACGTTGATATGAAACTCTCAATGTCTTCCCAAGGTTGTTCTAAATTAGCAAATGTCGATATGAAACTCCCACGATTCTTTCCAAAATCCCAAGATTGTTGTAACGAGACTAGCGGTGTGACAGCAGTTCAACTCTGGTGGGCTAAATGCCCATATATGATTAGTGGCGCTTCGTGCATCATATTGTATTTTATTACTTTTACGAAAAAACTAAAATAACTAAAAAACTTTTATAAATTAGGCTTTACAATGTTGAGAGATAAAAAAAAACTGATCCTCAGCAGGCTGTGGAAATTCAAACGTATGAATAAGTTCCAACAAAAGTAGCGCACTTGATTTTTGATCCCCATAAATAAAATGCATATCTGCATACTCTTTAGAAGAAAAACGGTGAGCCATTTTAAATAACAAGTTTATCCTCAATAAAACACAAACTCTTTAACACTTGGTATAAATGTAAAAGCATGAATAAATATGACATTGACATTGACTTTACAGTACCCATAAATAAAATGTGTACCTCTTATGTTTTACTCCGAAACAAATGAAAATCGACCTACCACTTTTGTGTTTTTTACTCTTAGAATTGAACCTAGTTTACGCTCCCGAAATTTGAACATAATGATACGGGACACCTTGTATATCAGCACTTTCACTTTTCTTGGCACATTTTTTGAGTTTAATATACTTTGTAATTGAATCTCAGCGAAATGTCAATAAATGGTTCCTGACACAAACTAATACAGTTACATACTATTTACTTATTACTTTTTATCGAAGTAGATTGTAGATTAGCAATATAAAGCTTTTTTAAAAATACACTGCATTGCACCGCACTTTTGTTCTCAACTGTTATTCTTATTTCCAACTCTTTGTTTTGATTACCGTCTTTTATTTCAGTGCCTAGGAACCTAAAATGCTCCACTTTCTCAAATTTATATTCTTTATTCTCTTCATTCCTTATTTTTGTTTTTAAATTTTCGTTTGTTGCTTGTTCTGCCTTTGTCATTATCATATACTTTGTTTTTTGTTCGTATTTTTGACCTAACTTTTTTTCCTTTTTCTTTTAAACCAGTGGGCCGATTTTTAATTTTTGTTTATTTGTTAGTAGGTAATTATTTTGTCTTAAAAAAAATAATAAAGAGGTGGAAATTTTTTCAAAGGCTCCTGGACGGTAGTGGAAGAACTCGAATGATGTTTTTCTCTTCCTTTTTGACTCGGACAATTTTACAGAAAAATCAATGAATAAAAAAGCAAAATGCTCGTAAAAGAAGCGTCTTTCATATAGAGTGTAAGCACTTTCTATCCCATTACTTGATTAATACACAGGGTGAGTCAAAAATTAAGAAAAGGAATTACCTACCAGCAAATAAACAAAAATTAAGTCACCTTTTTTGGAACTGAGGGTATGTTGGTGGCACTGTATGTCTATGTCAAATTCGAGGTTAGCAGGTTAGGTTATGCATCAGTTTTGGCACAAACTGATACAAAACCTAACCTGCTAACCTCCAATTTGACATAGACTCACAGTGCCACCAACATATTACTTATTCATATGTTTAAATTTCCACAGCCTGCTGAGGATCAGTTTTTTTTTTATTTCTTGATACATATATTTGTATAATCAAATTCTTTTCCGTTAAAAAGTTAAAACCTAATCTATGTGCAACTCTGAGAGGATGGCTTTTTGGACTAGCGTTTATTGGAATTTTTTCATTCTTATGACGAGTTTAATTGGGTTTCTGATTTTGACCAACTACCTCAGGATCACGCTGTACACACAGTGTTTAAAAATAACAATGACAAACTTCGAGAGCTGTTTTGTTAATGTCAATATGAACCTCTCAAGGCCATTTCAAATAGTCAAATGTGGATATGAAACTCCACAAAGGTTTTTTCCACTATCCCAAGATTTGTTTAAAATTCTTACGGTCTCTCTGAATTCTGAAGGTTGTGAAATTTTCAAGGTTGCTTAAAACGCCCAAATAGCAATATGAAACTCTTAAAGCCATTTCTGAATTTCTAAGATTGCTTCGAAATTCACAAAGTTGTTTCAAATTGTTAAATGTCGATATAAAACTCTCCAAGTTCTTTTGTAATTCCTAAAGTTGCCTCGGAATTCTCAAGGTTGTTCCAAATTGGTAAATGCAAACATGAAAAGGCCCTTTCAAATTGTTAACTGTTGATATGAAACCCTCAAGGTTGTTCCAAAATTTCCAAAGTTGATGTGAAATTGTCAAGGTCGTTTCAAATTGCCAAACTCATACAGGGTTAATCACGTAAGATGACAAGCCTGACCAGGTAAAAAATGCAACCCAAAATACGATTTATAAAGCTAACTGGATCTCTACTGCATTAGCACCTCGAATTTGACATAAGACTGTTTACATGTCATTGGCGGCACTGACAGTTTATGTCAAATTCGAGGTTAGCAGGTTAGGTTTTGTGTCAGCTTTGACACAAACTGTCGCATAACCTAACCTGTGGGGAGACGAAATATCCCGGAAACGAAATGTAGGGAATGAAATGTTGGGAATCAACTTTCCGCATCCCCTCAGGGCCGTAGGCTTGTACAGTTTCTTTGATAAAGCAAAATCGGCCGGTTATACTTGATTCGGCTCAGGTACTGAAAAACAGGATCTTGAATTACTAACAAATTATATCACAGAAAATAGCTTCTTAGAGCTGTAGAAAAAATGTAGTAACAAGATTTTTGAGCCATTGATAAATAAGAGAGGCAAAACGGCTTACTGACGTGTAACAAATTAGTTCTTATCACAGCAGTTTTGATTGTTAGGTTACTGTTTTGCGACCAAGAATGTAAAACACACTGCCGCATGAGGAAGAGCGAGACAGAGATATCGTTTTTAGAAATCCCGTAGAAATCAGTCAAGGTGAATTATTTTAAAACAACTTTGTTTACTATCCATGGGCAACGCTTTTTTAGAAATAAAACCTTTAATAAAACAAAAGAAGTAACAGGTGTTACATACATGTTCTGAACAGGGAAGAGATAAAACAGAATAGTACACCAATAAAAATATTAGTGCAGAATTATTTGGTACATTGAATTAAACAATAAAATACTGCTCTATTAAGAATTCAGATTTAATTACTAAACTGATAAAAACACCTCACTTAAAAGCAACACTGATAATGGTAACGCTCTTAACAAAACTAATGCTTTGCTTCACAATATTCTGGAGTGTTACAATTTAAACATATTCGTCATGCTATGCTTTGTTTTATAAAAATACACACTAAATGATTACATGAATATTATCCGCAATTACTTTTATTAAATAATAAAAAAGTAGTTAACAAATACAATGCCCTTATAATTATATCAAAAACTATTAATACTTGGAGGGCTATTTACCTGCTGGGGAGGTGGAATCGGTGGTCCTGCAGTAGGAGGAATCGGTGGTCCTGGGGCACCCGGGGGCCTCATTACTTGCGGTGGAGGGCCACTTTCTGGTGGAGGAGGTTCACTACCCTCACTCACTGGTATAGCACCCTACAAATTGCGTTTGAAGTCTTGCAGCTAACTTAGACTCTTTAAAAACTACGTAACTGTATAAATGCAAAAAGTATACAGTCTACTCCACTAAAATTCCTCGAAGTGCAATGATGAAAAAGACATGCACAACTTGTTAGAGTAGCAAATTAATTGTAAAAGCCAAACAAGGTAAACCATAAAACATCGTAATTACTTTGCTATTAGTTAATACAATTTATGATAAAACGCTCAAGGACGCATTGGACTGGAATTACGACATGCAATTTTGGCGACCTTATATTAAGTACATAAAATAATCAGAAATACACATTCTGGTATACGAGTAATTCTTAATCTATTTATGGTAACCCAGCACCTTACTAGTTTCTACTGAGACAATCTACAAACATAAAAGTGCGTTGCTAATTATACAAACTCACTATTCACTAAAGACTAATCAACAACAAAAATTAGTAAGAACAAAGCATAGCATAAAAATGAAAATAAAATCGAAATACTGAAAAAAGAACACTAGTTAGTTGACTACAGAAATAAACTACACCACAGCTATTTCTGGTTAAATAACTTGTGTATGTCTAGTAAATAAGAAGAAAAAGCAAATAGTTATCACAGATACGACATTTTACAATAAATATTTCAACAAATGTAAGCCATGTGTGGCCAGTTATTAGTAATACAAAAATAGGAATTCAGCTTGATGAACTAACTCCTTATGACATTTTAAATAATTTCTTTGGCGCAGAAGCAATATCAACATATAAAAAATTTAAGTAAATAAAACAATCAGAGGGATGTTGCAATTGAAAATGCCAATTCATTTTTAATAATCATTATTTTTCTAATAATGACAATTTTTAAATGCATCAGATTGTAGAAGGAAGTTCACATAAAACTAGCTGTTGCAGTGACAGAATGTGCTAAATAGAGTGCAATACTACCATCATATCAGTTGGTGCAGTGTATAAAGCACAGGTCTAGTGGAAGTGTAAGATACTAGTCTATATTTCTGTCATATTTAAATTGATATTTATTATCGCAGATTTTGCAAACAATACCTTAAAGTATTTATTAGTTTCAGGTCATATCAATATGTGAAAGTATTTATTAGTTTCAGGTCATATCAATATGTGAAAAATATTAAAAATGTAATGATATAGTATAAAATTAATAGTAGATCGCCTGTATCTAGAGAAATACATGTACGTAAGAGGTGCGCAATGACCGATTTGTGTTAGGACGAGTTTATTATAAGTATTAAGAGGCGGAAACGTCCATTGTTCATAGACGTGCTTTAGTTGTGGTTGTTTTCATTTGGTTGACCGATTTTTGTATTATTATATAAGTTTGTATTGGTCGGTGCTTAGCGATAGTAGCAGAAATACCATGTTAAATAAATAAATTGTATTATATCATACAATAATAATTATTAAATTGGTAACTATCAATTCAAATATTGTTTTATTTTACCCAAAGAATAAAAACACTAGAGCATAATGGTAATTAGTTGTAATCATTGAAGGGAACTGCTAAAAAGTAGACTCTGTAAAATGTAAGAAGTACATGATGACTCAGCCAAATCTGACCGGCAAGCTCCAGTCAGCTGATGGACAGTGGCGTAGGGTTTTCGTTGTAAAGTTGGGGTACTTGTATATTACAAAATATAGAACTTTTGAGTATCAAATTATTGTATTTAGCATATTCTGGAGATTTTGTAAAGACAATGTATTACCTTTAGCAAGAAAAGACAAGAAATCACGTTGCGAAACAAGAATTACACCTCCAGAACAGCTAACTGCAAATGCTAGGTTATAGGTTATAGAGTGCGCGTTCCGCTTGCTACGCCACTGAATTCCAACCTCCCCTTAAATTTGAATGTGAACTCGTCCAGGCGAGAACTCGTTTCTGCGCATTATGTACTTCTTCCATTTTACAGAGTCTAGTAATACAGCAGGCTAGGTGTTTTCTAACCTCATTCGTATTTTGAAAATCTTGTTATGCATGCCTGTGGATAGTAAGTCCCTTTGTTTACTAATTTTTGAGTTTGTAAGGCCACACGCCGTACAACTTCTGTTTTGAAAATGTTTGAAATGTCACTTTAGCCAACTTTAAGATGTTGCAAGATAGTGAATTTACATCACATTCATAACTATCAAACATAGGCAAAATAGAGCACTTGTTCCTTCCTGAGTCTCTATATTCATTGATTTTACCCTACATTAAACACGATTTTTATATCTACATTTTTCAAAATTATAAAAATGGCTGATTTTACGTAAATTTTAAAACTTTTATCTGCTGAAATTTAAAATTTCTCAGAAACAATAATTAAAGGTCCATAGTTCATACTACTAAAGTGTACAATATCAACTTTGACAACTTCAAGAAAATTAAAACTAATTATAACCACTAATTATAACCTCTAATATAAACCATTATGCTACGCCACTGGTAAATTTCCGACGCGCAGGTTGTTGATGACGTATGTGTATTTCTCTGTTCACGGCCACACTACAAACAAATGATCACTCTTACTCTATTCATGAAATAATTGACCCATATGTGGGTGTGAACATTTGCTTGACACTTTTTAAACTGGCCTCTCTGTGTCGGCGCTTTTGATGTCAGCATACTCAATTTTTGTGACCTTGAAATTGTCCGCCATGATCCTAGTGGTGTCCAATTCAAAATTATGCGCCTAAATTTTAAACTGAACAGAAATAATCCGTACGTTTAAAGTCCATGCAATTTATATGGAAATGCACAGTACACCATGTGCCACCAAAAGATCTTTTCTGTGCACTCATATTATATTAATATTTTAAAACCACTTGCACAAAAAAACATAACCTTCTTATAAGGGGTCATTGACCGTCGCAAGTACACGTGTAAAATATGGAAAACAGCTGACTGCACACCACCAGAACTCGCGCATGCGCAAAGAAAAAACTAGCTGAATTTTAAGCCGACAGGCCATTCTGTATTATTCTGTGGTTCTGGCTATCTTAACTTATAAACACCTGCTACTCAGTTGTAGTCAATTGTTTCATGTACAGAGTGATCATTTTCATTTTGTTATTATCAACAATCTTAGGGTATACTGCATGTTTTTTATGCAGAAATTAATTTTATTTCGTAATATGACATTAATGATAATGATAAATCTGTCTCAATTGAATAGTAAAATATTTTATCGCATTTCATAAGGTAATATACTACATTTCTACATTCAAAATTGTTGAGTGAAGTGGTATTTTACACCATCGCAACTATTACAGCATAGCAACGGCGATTCGTCTTACGTTTGGCAATACTCAAGTGTACTGTCATATTCGAAGTTAGCAGGTTAGGTTTTGATGCAGTCTGTGTCAAGCAAAACCTAACTTGCTAACCTCGAATTTGACCTAGACTCACAGTGTCACCAACAATACACTTCAGTACCTACTGCCAAACACATAACATCAACTAGAGCTGTTTATTGTGCTTCAGTACGTAGAAACGAGTTCTGATCAGCCTGGGTATGTTTTGAGATTTAATGACACTTTTATGTAAAAATGTAATATTTTACATTTCTTATGAAATGCGATGAAATAGTATACGGAACGCATTAGAAAAATGGTATTACCGAACTCGTATAGCTGTTTCAGTCCTCGCTCATGCTCGTACTCAAACCAGCCATACTTGTACAGTAAAACATCACTTTTCTAAACTAGTTGCGGAATGTACTATTTAACTGCATTTTAATAACAGTAATAATAAACCAAATATTCCAGGTTTGTTTTGTTCTATCAAACATATAATCAATTATTACAAGAATCAGTTTTTATTGTTTCATTATTATTATATACATAATCATTAGTGATGTCAACCTTCGTTACTTTGTATTTGTTACTGAGTACTAGTTTATTCTAAAGCCATCGCGCGTTGCAACCAGTTCGGATCGAGTACCTGAAACTTCAGCGAGAGTATCTGTTGGTTTCAGATAGAGTGGCGAGTAGGTATTCTCCGCACACGGAGCTGTGAAAGCTGACGCAAACAAACAAAACTGAATGTTGACTTCTTTATTTCTCAGAATTGAGCATTGCGCTTATGGCTTATCCACACGTAACACCAGGAGTTGCATGTTATGCATTTAATATATATAAAAGAGGTGTTAGAGAAAACAACCTGGTTAAGAGGTCTGCTTTTATTTTATTTTTAAAGTAACCTTATGAAAAACCAGGTGATTAGCAACCTCTACCTGATCACGTTTTTTAACATCCGTTAATAATAGTTTCTTCGGGAAATTACATATTTTATATCGCGGTATTAAAAAGTGCTAGCTAATAATTTTTATCGTAAAACTACTATGATAGAAAATGTCTCAGAAGCCTCATTTATATGTTAACGCATTTCTTCGGGAAATTACCTATTTCATATTAGAGCATTAATAAAGACCTAGCTAAAAACGCCAATCGCTGTTCAAATGTGCCTATTGAGTAAAAATATTCATAAAACCTCTACTTTTTCAGACAGCATTCTAATTTGAAACACAATCTCAAATTTAAGCTTCGCACCGTAAGAAGGTTAAACTAAATTAAACTACAGCGTTGGGTGAACAAGTACTGTTTTCAAAATGTAACGAATACTTTTGGAAGTTGATATCAGTTACTTCGGATCTTGTTAGGTAACGAGTACTCGTGTAACAAATAGTTACTTTTTTGACATCACTAATAATCATACCTCGTAAAGCAAATTACTAGTCCTCATGTTTACCAACATCAATTAAAATAGCTATATTCTATTCACATCTTTTTGGCATGAAGTTTGGCCATGACAGTTTCCCCAATTTAGCTGTGTAAAATTACTTTGTTTTGTTTAAAAGAGGTTTAAATTAGAGGTTATGGTTACCAAATACGTTTAGGTTAGAAAACATGACAAAACACCTTCACATGCAAAGTTGTCATATTTAAGTAGAACAGAAAATAAAACTTTAGTAATTTTTATGCATGTATCCAATTTCAGTAATTGCGTAATTGAAGGCATTTTGAATTAAGTACATGGCAGCTTTTACAATACTTTAAATTTTAAATATTTCTCCATATGGACTGTCAAAATAAGCAGCCCATCTAGCAACATTATTCTATTCCGTCAAATTATAATATATTTGTTGGAGGTTATACATGTTACACAAAAAAATAAAAATTACAGCACTGTTCATGTGTAACTTAATAACAAAAATTCATGGCCAACCTTCATGCAAAAAAAGAGTGAATGGATTATATCGCTATAGCATCTGCAAATTGATCAAATCTATATTATAAAATTTTTAGAAGAATTAAATATTTAAATTGGAGGTCTTGGGACTCTTGGGTTTTGCAACCTGCTGGTTTTGCCTCTTTCTTTAAAAGACCCGTGTCTGATGTTTGGGCAATTGATTTTCGCCTTTTTTAGGTCCCCTTTATATATTTCTTGATATTAATTGATTATTAAATTTTAATTTAACACCTAAACCTCTTCAAGAAAGGGTCTGATGTCTTTGCAGCCAATAAGAATCAATTACTTTTTAAAGACTACGTTTTCAATGCAAACAAATTAATAACATTAATATAGAAAATTTCTTCTTGAATTAACTTGCCTCCGAGAAGGCGTAGAATCTCTCCTCCTATGTCTGCGGGTTCTGGGAAATAGAAATATATAGAGAAATAGAGCAAATAATTTTACGTAAATTTATTACATGGAACAACATTTTGAGAAAGTGAAAATCGGTTGCCAAAATGTCAGCCTTTCATTAGAAGAAAAAAAAAAACGGACAAAAAACTAGACCTCCAATTTAAATAAAATAATAATTAATTGATTATACATAAAAACTACTTAGTAAAATAATGTACAGCAATATGACAAAATTTATTGCATAGGACAACAAATATTACAACATATTTAGATTTCAATGCCAATAGCAAATATACCTAAATTAGTGCTACTAATAGCTTTATAAAAGTTTCAGATATAAATTTATTGTAGAGGAAAACTGAGCAATTCATTTCATGTTCTTTCTTTGGGGTTCCTCATTTTTAAAGAAACATTTTTATTATATATCAGTACAATTCTAAATCGCTCAAACTATTTTGCATTTTTCACTTTTTCTATAAGAAAATTTAATTGCAGTTAGAAACACATTTTAAGATAACATCAAGTCACCTAAATTGACACACACCAAAACGTTTCTAGGCAGAAATTCACTATTACACTACTTGTAACTACTGCGTTAAGTCGACTCTACTGTGTACCTGATACGTTAAGGATGTAAATGTATTAATGAGATATGAAACTTACTTGTTGTGTAGGTGGGGGCGCTCCCTGTGGTTGATAGGGGCTGGTTGGGGGTGGAGTAGGACACTGTGGAGAGCCATCTGGGCGCTTGCCCTGCACGGCCAGGTTCATCTGCTGTGTCAGAGGCTGGTTCCGAGCGAGCATGCGATATGCCATTATTTGGACACTAGAATAATTGTTTGCTTGGTCACTTCTCAATCTTATCAAGCAGATAAAAAACTGGTACAGGTAATAACAGAAATAGTAAACAGAACAATCCTGTTGCTAAACAAAACTGGTGGCTGCTTTTTTGCAATTTTGATTGTTATTGCAGATAACTATATTCTTCCATAATGTAGTATATCACCCGATCTAAATTAAAATTTACAGTTGGATGAAGCTTATAAATAGACAAAGGTCATTACAGGTATCATCACTCATAAGGTAATCTGTCTGGACTGATGGAAAATTCATAATTTTGTTCTATGATACTGCAATAGTTACATTTTTTATACTTGAAAATAACTCACCAATTTTGCCTTACAATTTTTAGAAAATTTAGAATCTACAAATATTGGTTGCTAATGTTTTAAAATTTAAAACTTACTAATTATCTGTTCAACAACAGCAACAATACGAAAACTCACCGTAGCTGCTGCATTTGTCCTTGGCTAAATGCAGAGGTCCCGTTCGTGCGTGCTCGGAGAGACAATAGCTGGGAGTATCTGGGATCTTCTTGCATGCCCTTTTCTTCCATCGAGTCGATAGCCCGTTGCAGAGCATTCAGATTTTCTTGCCCCTGCGGGCCAGGCTGCCCGGTTTGACCCATTGGAGGGCCTCCAGGAGGTGGTCCTTGTGGGCCTGGAGATGAAGAAGGGTTCTGAAAAAGATTAGATGACTCAGCATACAGTTTATAAATTACTTGGAAATTTGAGTTGGCAGGGAAATTTATTAGAAACTAATTGGTATGTTCAGAAAGTGCTATAAGCTATGAGGGAAGTAGTTAAATAAATATTAAGAGCAGAATTGACAGAGCACATGACACACACCTTGAGAATATCTAACAGTAATATAACAAAACTAGTTCTAATAAAAGGGAAGAGAAGGAGACTATTGCATATTTGGAAAAGAATCAGCCACACTACACTGGATTGAAAACGAAAATGTAGTTAGTCAAGAAAAAATTAAAAATTTATTGAAACCCGGTGTGAACAGCAACAAAAATAAACACTCAACTCACAAATTGGAAGAAGAAAGATCATGAAAAGAGTCGACGCCACTACAAGACGCACTCACCAAGAAGCCAAAGGAACGAAGAAGAGCGATTCTTTTTGGGCTAATTCATATTAACAGTAAAAACTATACCACTCAGTGGCAGCTGCTCCTTCCGCTAGCTTCTCAGCCATCAACAGCCTATATAGCATTAGAAAAATGTAACTATTCTATAACTGAAAATATATTTTATCATCCATCCTACCATTATAATATAACAAGGTTTAAGCAATAAGATCTGGAGGCTGTTATTCGATACCGTTTAAAACATGTAGAACAACATGTGTGAAGTTATGTCAACATAACATAAATTATCTATCAACACACTCGCTGGTATCAATGCACTGAGCGGTTGGCAGCGCCTGTGGGCGATCCGAAATAGGGCCCAAACTTATATGGCAATTCTGGGCAAAAACGCTGAAGCAGCAGAATTGAGGCCAGCAGTTTCAATGTGCTGGAAAGCAAACTGTAGCCCAGCACGTAATAAACTGGCAGGCTTATTTACAAACATATTCGAGTTCTAAGCCCTGTTTTGGTAATAAATTAATTCTTATTAGTATAACTGCTTGCAGAACAATGAGAAGATGCGCTGCCGCTCACAAAATTGCCAAATATGCGTTGACACATGGAGAACATACCTGACTACCCTCACGTGCAAAACTGTAGAAGGCCCTCTAATTCCAATCATTTTATTTTTAATGTTTATTAATGGATATTCAATAACTTAATAACCCCTAAACGAGTAAAAGGGGGGTAAAAGGAACAAGGAGTTAAACATTTTTATTTTTTACGCTGTTGAGTTCATTTTACATTAAAACAGAATAGAAAGCTAGTTACTTATATTTTTTAACGCTTATGTACATTTTGTGGTGTGTTTGAATAATTTTTGTTCTGTGTATATTCTGTTTCCTTTGGGATTATTAAAATTAAAAATTATTGCTATATTTGGATTAAAAAATCACTAGAATCTAGATGAGTTATTAATTATTTCTTGCCTAGTAATTTTTCACAAATTCGTTAAAAACCCCTCACCACACAAATATAAAACAACTGCTAAATATGTATTTCGGCAGCCACAGCCGCTGTCATCATCGGTAGCTACGAAAAACTTTCACTGTAAAAAGGCAACAATGTACTCGTGACCAAATCACACTTCCATTTGTGATTTGGTCAGGAGTATAAAGTTTTTCGTAGCTACCGATGATGACAGTGTGGCTGCTGAAATACGTATTTAGCAGTTGTTTTATATTTTAGTGGCGAGTGGTTTTTAACGAATTTGTGATATTTTCAAACCACAGGCTCCAGCAGTGTTTATGCTTAGTAATTGTTAAAAACAAGAGCCTCCCCTCCCCAAATACAATTATCATGAGCCGCCACTGATACCATTTTAAACAATTTAACTAGAAATAATTTAGAAATGTGACTTTTTGCTTGCTTGTATTAAACATAAATTGAAAGTTTATCCAGATACACATTTATAAGTGTAATGTTCAACTAGAAAATACAAAAGAATTGGTTATAGATAATAAAAGTGTCAGTGCATATTTTACAATTTATTATCCGTTATTACTCTATCACTGTCAAGATATTACCATTGAATGCGCTGTATAATAAATATGTTTGGGTGATAAAAGTTTGAAATGACTCGTAAGTCAGTTACCTACCTACTTGAAAAATAAAAATAGCTTTTATTTAAACCTCCAGTTTCAACATATGTAAATGCACTTTTGTGATTCTTAAACTATACTGTTAACTAAAATAGCACCAACCGAATTAATATAATTTGTATAAAGTATAGAGAGAGAAATGCCTTACGTTTGTAATTTTGAAGCGTTTTTTCTTGTCTAGATTTTCATCATTTGTTATTTTTGTCCGTATCAACCTCTGAAGACTACCTGTTGTAGACTGATTTAATATTTGTACATCTTGTATTATGTGCTTTTGCTTCATCAATATAAAATCAATCTCATTTTTTAGTTGTCCATTTGGGCTTATCCACGTCCATTTTCCTTTTTCTTTTTTCTGAAAGAACGTGTTCATATTATATAGACCTTCTCTTTACATGAAGTTGATTAATATATGCCCATTTAAATTTCTATTCCCAATATCAATTTCTTATACATGTTCCATATTGTTAATCTTTTTTCCCTATTTTGGTATTAGTCGTCTATTACCGAACTATTGTCTAAGGGAGGTCCTGCGTAACTAGTCCTTGCAGCAGAAATTTGTAATGTTCAATGCTTATCTTTATTTAATTTCAGTATTATAAACATAACCTGACTTGAAATTGCTTTAATAAGTTTAAAGTTCTAATCTCTTGTGGATCAGAATTCTTATTCCTCCTCTCTTATTATCTTGAATAGACATTTAGTCATATACTACAAAAAAAATCTGGTGTGATACACGCACACAACTGTCTTATACAGTGATCTTATAATTAGCCAAATATTTGCATCTGTCAACAATTTTCAAAAATTACAAATTCTACAAAAACCGTACAAAATAGAGCATTAGTTCAAGAGACAAATATCCTTTAAAATTTTAAGCCGAATTCAAAAATATAATAATATACCTGGTGTTCTATTTAAAATAGAAGTTAATAATAAAAGAAAAAAAATCAAAAGAAATCAACCCATTTAAGAGGTATTCAACTGGAAAAACACCTGTCCCACACCAATACACAATAAAAATATAATGAAAATGTGACGTTTGGAAAAAATCCTTGAGCCGTTTTTGAAAAAATAAAAAAAGATTGAAAAAATATAAGAATAAACACCATACTTCTGGTTATGTGATTTTCTTCAAAAGCTTGCTGTCACATCTAGATAGTACACAAAACTTATATATGAAGTTTCAACGTCATCTCTTTTAGTTTTTGAGATATACTGTTCACACGCAGACCGACAGACAGACCAATGAATAAAAACATGTTTTTTGGGTTCAGAGGACTCTAAAACGTGAAGATCTGTTGAAAACTTAATTTAAAATTTTTGGGGCAAATCCAATACTTCCTTTATTTTAAAAGGAAGTAAAAAGGTGATGTACAAACAGGTGAAAATATAAAAATGTGTACAAATAAAATTACTACAAAGCATAATAAGAAACAAGACAAGTTATTTCAACCCACGACAGCATTGCTGAAAAATAAAGAATGCTGTTAACAAAGTAAAAATCATACAATAGACTATAATGCAGAGATGAATAAAACTGCAAGAAAAATTGCTAAACAGGGTACTATAAACTATAAAACCCAATTTGTCAGAGAACAATATAAAGAAACAAATGGCCAATGCACAAAAAAAAAAAAACAAAGCTAAAAGTGGAAAATTGAGAAACAATATGCACTAAGGACAGAATCCTCCAAAGAACAGGGTAGTTTTTAAAGTGATATGTTTTATCCGACTTTTTCTACTGTCTCGAGTGTTTATCACACGTTTCGCGAGTTTCTGGTCTATTTCTGTCCTTCGGTGAATGAACTCCTGGTTAGTCCTGAAAAGGACTGATTTTTTGTATGTTTTTTACCACATATATATCTTACTGCTGTATGTGCAACGCAGTAGACTATTTTTGTAATCCTCTGCGCAGTAGTGGCATCCAAATGGGCTTTAGTTCTAGCTAGCCTGGCTAATTGGTTCTACTGCCACCGCTATGTATGTAGCCTCTTTCAGCTTCCTACGGAACCTGTTTTCCTCTTTAGCTACAATTGATGCATTATCCCATTGTATGCGGTGGTCTTCGTTCCAGACGTGTTCTGCGATCTTGGATTTGATGGTTCTGCCCTTTCTAATATTTTTGCGTTGTTTCGATAATCTCACTCATAGGGGTCGTTGTGTTTCCCTATGTATTGTCTTCCACACTACCACGGTACGCTGTAGATACAGTTCTGAGGCTTGGTATGCGTCATCATGCCTCTTAGAGTTGTTGTGGACTTGAAGGCAGTTCTTATATTGAATCTGTTTCTGATTCTTCTCAGTTTGGCGGAAACTCCTCGGATGTATGGTATTACAGCCGTGGTTGTTGGCTCCGTTTTCTCATCCCCTGCCGGTGTTGTATTTCTGTCCATCTCTTTTAGCGTTTGGTTTAAAGTCCTCTTTGGGTAGCCATTAGCTTGCAGCACTTCTGTGATTATCTCAATTTTCCGTTTAAGGTCTTCTTCCTCTGAGCATATGGTCTTGGCTATATAGGCATCTCGCGACGCCACGTTTCACGCTATTATGATGGTTAGAATTGTAGTATAGGTACCTCCCCGTATGAGTATGTTTTCGATATATCTTTGTTTGTACCGTGTGACCATTTTTCTGAACTAGTATGTCTCGGTATGGGAGTTTGTCTTCCGATTCTATTTCCATCGTGAACTTAATTGATTGGGCTTGATTATTGAGATATTCCAGGAAGCCGTCTAGCATCTCTCTTCCATGGGGGCATATTGCGAACGTATCATCTACATATCACAGCCATAGACTAGGCTTAGTCTCATATTGAAATATAGCTCTTCTTCAAAGTCTTCCATGTAGATATTACTGACTACTGGAGCTGGTGGAGATCCCATGGCCACTCCAAACTCTTGTTGGTAGAACTGCTCGTCTGCTTGGAAGTATGTGGTCTTAATGCAGATCGTTAACAGCTCCATTATTGTATCTATCTGTAGATATGTGCGTTTGGCAAGTGTGTCATCCAATTCCAGCCTGTTTCTGATTATTGCCAAAGCATCATCTGTCGGCACATTTGTGAAGAGGCTTACTATGTCAAAGCTCACCATGACATCATTCGGAGCCATGTGAGTTTGTTTGATCTTGTCTACAAAGTGTTCAATATTATTCGGCGGATGTTGTTTTGGTCACTAGTGAGGAAAATACATAGGGGAAACACAACGACCCCTACGAGTGAGATTATCGGAACACCGCAAAAATATTAGAAAGAACGAAACCATCAAATCCAAGATCGCAGAACACGTCTGGAACGAAGACCACCACATGCAATAGGATAACGCATCAATTGTAACTTAAGAGAAAAACAGGTTCCGTAGAAAGCTGAAAAAAGCTACATACATGGCGCTGGCAGTAGAACCAATTAACCAGGCTAGTGCACAACAAAGCTCATTTGGATGCCACTACTGCGCAGAGAATTACAAAAATAGTCTACTGCGCATACAGCGGTAAGATATATATAAGTGTATAACTAATATATATAACCGCCCTGGTAGCCTAGTGGTAAGAGTGTTAGACTAGTAATCACAGCGATTAGTGATCCCGGGTTCAAACCCCTGGGCAAGCACTAGCGTACGTGATAAAAAAGCTACAAAAAATCAGTCCTTCTCAGGACTAACCAGGAGTTCATTCACCTGAGGACGGGAGTAGACCACAAACTCCTGAAACGTTGTGTGATAAAACACTCGAGACAGTAGAAAAAGTCCGATAAAACTATCATAATAGACCACTGTCAGAAAAATGACATCATTCAGAGAACATACTTTTTAAAGCTAAAAACAGAACAAGTCTAAAGAGAAAAGAATAATCAATATTAATTTAGAAGAACTACCATCCATTGAAATAAGCAAAATACAGAAAGCTATAGAACAAATGAAACATGACAAAGCAGCAGCGGACGATGAAATAAACATGACTTTTTAATTAATGTTTCACCAAAGGAGAATGCAATTCTGATATGCAAAAAAGAAGATCTGGAAGATTTAGAGAATTACATACCTATACGTTTGTTTTCCCAAATGTACAAACACGATCTAAAGAACAAGCTGTGTTTAGAACACTATTTAGTACCATAGAACATCTTCAAACAATGAAAATAATAGTACAAACGACTAGAGAGCATAATATTTCTATGCGGATGGCTTTACCAGGGGACAGGGAGATGATATCTCACCAAGAGTTTTCATCTTCGCATTTGAAGAAGTCTTTCAAAAATTTCACTGGGAAAAAAAAGGAGTAAATATCTTAGGTGAATGATTAAATAATTTAAAATATGCAAATGACATCGTAAAGCCATCAAGACAAACAAAGTATCCGAAGACTGGGAGATTGCCATCATACTGTCCATATTCAAGAAAGCAAGTAACGACCAAATGCAGTAATTACCGTGGTATAACACTTCTAAGCATCCAAAGTTTCCGAGATTATAAAAAATAACAAAGCCCCAACTAGATCAATCACAAAGTACTTAGCTTTAGAAAAAATAGAAACATCCAGGACCACATATTCACAATTAAACAACTAATAGAAAGATCACAACAAACCGGAAGGAAAATCTATGCAGCAGTCCCAAACCTTTTGAATTTTGCCAAGACCATATGAGGGAGAGCAGTCAGTTCATTAATAGTAGTTATACAGGGTGTCTCAAAAAGAATGGGACACCCAGTGGTCATAGATTCCTAATATCAGCGATTCCCAACTGGTGGTTCACAAACCCCCAGGGGTTCGCGTGCTATATAAAAGGCGTTTGCAAAAAAATATTGTAATGGCTGAATCACTTAAATGTCAAATTCATGATTATTACCTCAGTCAATTACGCACTGCGACAGAAGGTTCCATAAAATTGTCAAGTCGCAACAGGCAATAGTCTGTAACACAATGAGATACTACGCTGCTGGCAATGCGAGTACATTCTCATACGATCTAGAAACTTCTAATTGAGCGAACTGAGAACCAAGCGACATTTTCAAGACCGCCCGAGACTTTCCCGAATGCAATCGAAATAACGAGAATAACGTCTGCTGATAGAAAAACGACACAAACAACACACAAATGAACCAGCAAGAAACATTAAATAAGTCATTGCAAAGTATCACAAATACCAAATTCCATTTATATAATTCAAAAAACTTTTTTCTACGATCGTGTCAAAATGACAATTTTTTGCACAGTTTCTAGTGTCAAAAGTGACGTTTGCAGCACTCTTAATATTAACGCCCGAATTACGTCTTTTTCGCACGTTGCCATTGGTGGCGTGTTTTAATACTATATTAAAACACGCTTTGCCGTAAGTTTGAATGTCCACATAACCTAGAATATCTAACACAATGTGATGGAAAAAGTGTCACCAAACTAAGTTTTATATTTTTATATGATCGTAGAAAAAATAGCGTATGATACATGTGTATAAGTGCTATTAAAACACTAGTGACGTTAAAAGCACTCCGCTAGTGCGTCGTGCTCTTAAACTCGTCGCACATGCTTTAAAGGCGTACTTATACACTAGTATCATAATATACTATTAAAAGTAGCAAACCGGACTGAACCACTGACGACAAAATGCAAAAAAATGGAAACAATGCCATTACAAGGAAGTCAAACAAAGAAAAAAATCAAATAATACAGGAATTGGAAATGAAAAAGCGGAAATACATAGGAACCTGGAATATACAAACACTACTAGATCCAAGCAAGGTAAACCAAGTACAAAAAGAAACGGAAAAGTACAGAATAGACATACTAAGACTAAATGAAGTGAGATGGAAGGGATGTGGAGAGTATATAACAGAAAGTGGTACAAAGATGATATATTCAGGAGGGACAAGAGAAAATGCAAAACACGAAAGGGGAGCAGCATTTATACTACGAGAAGAAGCAAAAAATGTACTTATGGACAGCCATATCAGATCGAATAATGACAGCTAGATTTAAAGCAAATTACTACAATATGATTATAGTTAATGCATATGAATAGAAGTACTCCAATCCAAATATAAGAAAATGGAAGAAATTCTAAAAAGTGGTGAAGAAGAGGAATTACGCTTGAGGAAACAAATAGATAGCGGAAATAAAAGAATAGAAATGTTAACAAATAGAATACGGAAAACCGATGAAAGAATAAAAGAGAAAATAGGAAGAAAGACAAAAACAAAATACACAATAAGTGAACTAAAGCATTTAATGCAAAAAGTAAAGGTGGAAAAAATAAGCAGAAATATTACAGAAACAATAGAAAAACTAAGTATAAATGCAAAGCACTATGCAGCATTGATTAAAACAACGATGAATGAAAGTAAACATGAAAACATAATTAATATTGGACAATAGAATGTCAGAACACTCTACCAAGCGAGAAAACTGAGTGAAGCGATACACGAAATGGAAAAATACAAGTTAAGCATACTAGGCATAAGAAGCAAGATGGAATGGAGCTGGAGAAATAAGAACAACAAATGATCATACCTTTTTGTACTCGGGCATGGAAAATGAACAAGCAGATCATGAATATGAAGTGGGAATAATAATACGACCAGAAATAAAGAAACAATTACTACAATGGCAACCAATATCGGAAAGAATCATCACCGTGAGTTCAATGTTCCATTTTTTGTGTTCTTGTCTTTCTTTTTTGCTTCTGTAATCTTGTCTCATTTTCGCAACTACCATATAATGATCTGTGTCAGCATTTGCACCTCTGTATGTTCTCACGTCTGTAACTGTCCTACTCTGATGTTTATTTATTAATATATGGTCTATCTGGTTTCCTTTTGTTGGTCCTGGCATCACCCATGTTTCTTTATGTATCCTTCAGTGTTTATATTTAGTACTGCTGATTATCATATTTGTTGCTATTGCAAAGTTGCATATCCTATTTCCATTGTCATTTGTCTTTTCATGTAGTGTATGTTCTCCTGCTACTTCCCTTACAAAGTTCTTCTTATCAATTTGTGCGTTCAAATCTCCCAGTATAATCAGTACATCGTGTTTTGGTACTTTTTCGGTCGCCTTCTCCATCTCGTAGAATTTGTCCTTTTCTTCCTGCTTGTCTACCTCTGTAGGTGCATATGTGCAAATGAAAGATGTATTTAAAGGCTTGGTTTCTATTCTTAAATAAACTGCTCAAGTACAGGTCTAAAGAGTAGCTTCAGCACTGCGAAAACATTAAGTATATGTAGCCCTTGACCATAGCTTTCGATTGATACCCCATATGACCCATGTTGCCATTGAAAAATAAAGTGACCTTTGACATAGGTCGCCAACGGTTGACCTTTCGCCAAAACCAAATAGCGCATGAAGGTGCTCGGGACCTTAGCAACAACTTTGCCCCCTTTCAAAATTTCAATATCTGTAGCCGTTCGAAAGTTACAGGCGATCCAGACAGACACACAGACAGACAGACGAACGGACAAAACGTTCGCATAAGTACGCTGAAGCTACTAATAACACAGTCTACCATTAATAGGTTTAAAACTTATAATCTTTAGTTTGTTATCTACTATGAATCCTGCCCAGTTTTGATTCCCCTGAGTATAGCATTGTAAAGTCTCTTTTATTTATTTCTCCTTGTCCTTTCCACCTTATCTCTTGTACAGCTGCTACATCCACTCCATATCTCTTCAATTCTTTGGCTACTTCTATCATCTTCCCAGGTGTTAGCATTGTTCTTATGTTCCATGTTGCTACTTTCATTTTTTTGCTATTCCTCTTTTTCTTTTCCACAATAACCCCATCGTTGCCTCCAGGAACCTTCAAATATACCTAAACCAATATGAAGAATGGTTACAGTGCTGGAGAATAAAAGCCAACGAAACCAAATCCGAACATATTACTTTCGCACTTAAGCACGGAAACTGTCCCTCAATTTTTCTAAATGCTCCCATTCCGTAAAAAAAGATGTAATTAAATACTTAGAACTCCATCTAGATCGAAGAATGACATGGCACACTCACATTTTCACAAAAAGAAAACAATTAGGTTTGAAATTCAAGCAAATGTACTGGCTACTTGGTAGGAACTTTGTACTATCTACTGACAATAAACTTCTACTATCCAAATCCATATTAAAACCTCTCTGGGCATATGGAATACCACTCTGGGGCACTGCGAGCAAATCAAATATAGAAATCATTCAGATACCAATTGTCAACGTGCCATGGTACGTACCAAATAATTTATTGCATAATGACTATGTATGCCCACAGTAGGACAAGAAATTGCAAAAATGAGCGCCAAATACAAAGACAAGATATCGACACATGCTAATCAAACCGCAACCACACTATTCGATGATGAAGACGTGTCAAAAAGATTAAAACGGTTTAAAACAGCAGACCTTACAAATCGCTTTATTTAAATAAGTATTCAGTTAACTCATTTTGTCATATTCGTAACAGAACTCTCGAGTATGCTTACTGGAGCATTACTCTACCTGACATGTATATAGTTGATAAGTTTTAGACTAAGTATTCTCATAGCTGTATTTATAGTCCGTAACAGCGGACTGATTGTACAAAAATTAGGAGTCAATAAAAAAATTTTAAAAATATTGTCTAAATTTGTGGTCGTAGAAAAAAGGATAGTACTCGTATGTAACACAATATATAAACTCGTCTAGACACTCATTTATAAAACACTCGCTGCGCTACGCTCCGCTTGAGCCTAAAGTGACGTTTATAAAACTTGTTACATAATTTACTATTTTGTACAATTAAATTCAAAGAACTAACAAATTTTGTGCACACTTGATACTTGCTTTGCACATATAATAATAATAATCATATTTATTAAATAATCCTCGATCAAAATTAACAATAATATATGTTGCCCAACAGGCATATGCCCAATTATACCGAGTGACTATAAATGATTGATTTTTTTTTTATTAGGTTGGCACTGTTTATGTTGGTGGAACTGTAAGTCTATGTCAAATGCGAGGTTAGCAGGTTAGGTTTTGCGTCAGTTTTGACATAGAATGACGCAAAACCTAACCTGCGAACATTGAATTTGACATAGACTTACAGTGCCACCAACATAAACAGTGCCAACCTAAGAAAAAAAATTTCAATCATTTATAGTCACCCGGTAGAACAGCTCAGATATAATATTAATAATAATTGTTTATCAGAACTTAAATATTTTGCTAAAAAGTATACAATAAACTAATAAACATAATTCAACATAGGCCATTTTTATGTATTTGTTCTCCCAATTGCGTTTAATTTTTTTTTAAACGTATTTAATGACATTCCAAATATATCGAATTTAAAGAGATCCTGAAGTTTATTAAATTCATTGCAGATTTTAATTAGTGGCGAGTTTTTGCAGTAATTTGTCCTCACTGTTTCCCTTTTGAATGTTAATGGGTTTCTCAAGACAACTACAGGTGCATGAATTTTAATTTTTTCAATTAGGTTTGAGTCATTTATTACACAATTTACTACTTTAAATAAAAATATACGAGGTGGGTTTTTTATATTCGCGAAATGGCTAGGTTGGCTGTGAAAAAACAAGCATTTCATTTTTTACTAACAATTGTCAATACTTTCTGGGTAGAAATGTCAAATTTCACACCAATATTTATGATAGTGGTTCCGCTATAGTTAAAAGATTAAGTTAATACATGAAATTCTTTGAAAAATGTCGAATATCGAGTTCCGTGCGATTATTAAATTTCTTACAAAGCAGGGTAAGTGTAGATATTATTTTGAATGAAATGAGGGCTGTTTACGGAGATACCTGCCCTGGTAAAACTATGATTTATAAGTGGTCACGGTTATTTAAACAAGGTAGGGAATCGTGTTGAAAGTTGAACTTGCCGTTATGGAAAATGGTCGACTAAAACTGAAGGAGATCGCAAAAATGTTCAAAATTTCCGAAACAACTGCCTTCAAAATTCTTCATGAACACCTTGGAATGTCAAAGGTCAGCACGCGGTGGGTCCCCCGAAACCTTACACCTCATCAAAAACAGTACCGCATTGATTGTTGTAAGCAATTTTTAGAGCTCTGTGAGGACAATCAGGCAGATGTTATCGACAGGATTGTGACTGGAGATGAGACATGGGTTCATTTTTATGATCCTGTATCAAAAGAAGAGTCGAAGCAGTGGCATGTGAAGGGTGGACCAGCCCCAAAGAAATTCAAAGGCCAGCAATCGGCTGGAAAAGTGATGGCGACTATTTTCTGGGACTCTCAAAGAATTCTGCTTGTAGATTACAAGCCTAAGGTAGAGACCATTACAGGAGCGTACTACGCAAACATTCTGACTCGTTTGCGACAGGCCATAAAAGAAAAACGGCGAGGAAAGTTGGAAAATGGTGTTCTGTTACTCCACGATAATGCACCTGTTCACAAGGCTCACGTTGCCGTAGCTGCTGTGGCGTCGTGCGGTTTTGAAGAAATTAATCATTCACCATACAGTCCGGACCTGGCTCCTAGTGACTATTTTTTGTTTCCCAACCTGAAAAAGGATCTTCGTGGAAGGCGTTTTAAGGACGAAATGTCATTGCAAGCTGCCGTAAATAAACATTTTGAGAGCAAATCAGAAAATTATTATTTTGAAGGTTTACAAAAAATAATACAGCGATGTAATAAATGTGTCACTGTTCGAGATTACATTGAAAAATAAAAAATAAAAATTAAGAAATATGCTTTTCTTTATACCCCATTCCGCGAATATAAAAAACACCCCTCGTACATGGTTGATTTATTCTTCCATGTTCCAGAGAGTCAGCACTGAATTTTTTTAATAATTCAGTATAGTCACCTTCGAATCCATGATTCATTCATTTTCTTAAAATAGCAATATTTTAAACATCTTTTTTTAACTTTTTCAATGGCCAATTTTTGATATGTGTAGTAGGGGTTTCACATCGCTGAAGCATATTCCATCTTTGTTCTGATTAGCGCATTGTATATTTTTAAAATGCTTTCAACGCTGTGAAACTCTCTTGTAATTCTGAAAATAAATCCTAATATTTTAAAACAAGTTTGATTTAGTTTATATACATGTTTATTGAATGTTAAAGAGTTATCAAACACTATGCCAACATCTTTTATTTCCGTTTTCCTATTTAATGTATTATTACCCATTACATAATTAAAATTTATAAATTTGCTTTTTCTTGTACAGGGTGGAGCGCAGCAACTTGCGTTTTTGAAAAGGACGGCGTGAAATCTCAGAGGGTCATGGAGGGTGGGGGATGGTCGCAGTGGAAGGGGGCAGATGGGAAGTTTATGTTCCCACCCATTTTAGTCACAAAAATGATGTCGTCAGTGAAGGAGCGCGCTTTTGCCGTTGAGGCTTATTTTTCCAATAATCGCTGGATCATCGTGGTGAAACGTCTTTTTCGTTTACGGTTCAAAATCCTCCCGCGAGGTTGTATACCTGCCCGGCAATCAATTTTATCATGGGTGGATGCATTCAAGAGTTCAGACAATGTGTCTAGGATAAGAAGAAGAGCAAAGAGAAAGGCCATCAACTGGTCGACGCGCTCGCCTGATTTGTCCCCCTGAGATTACTTTCTTTGGAGTTATCTCAAATCCCTGGTTTACAGCGATCGCCTCCAGACCCTGGAAGCCCTCGAATATTCGAGTGGAAATTGCCAAGATACCGATCGCCATGATCAAAAATGTGGAGAGAAACTTCGAAATTCGTCTTAACCAGTGTAGTGAAAATGAAGGACGAAATTTGCAAGACATTCTTTTTAAACCGTTTAATATTAAACTTCCCATGTTATGTTACAATTGAAAAATAAAAATAAAGTGGTTTCAAACCTGTACAGTTGTTAATTTAATTTTGAAAATAGCTCCTTCACTGACAACAGCATTTCAGTGACTAAAATGGGTGGGTACATAAATTTCCCATCTGCTCCCTTCTACTGAGACCATCCACTACCCTCCATGACCCTCTGAGACTTCACGCCGTCCTTTTCAAAAACGCAAGTTGCTGCGCTCCACCCTGTATATGATATTACTGAACATTTATTTATATTGAACGGTAGTTTGTTATTTAGTCACCATTCATATATGGAATCTATATCTTGTTGCATTTGTCTACAGTCTGTAAAAGATGTTATTTCAAGAAATAATTTAAAGTCATCAGCAAACATTAAAAACTTTGAATATTTTATATGGTTTTCTATATCGGTGTCCCGGGTGGTGTAGCTTGAACAAGCATCCACGTTCGATCAGTAGAGTTAAGCAACGCTCTTTCTGGTCAGAACTTGGATGGGAGTTCCACGGATGCTTCTCTCGACGCCTCGTGGTACGGCTGCCATGGAAATAGTTGGTCCCGGATGTCATAATAACATCATGACAGTCGTTAGTGGGGTTGGAAGTCCCCATAAATGTACAGCGACGCCTATAATTGGCCTAACGGCTGTTGGCTGAGTACGAAATAAATAAATAAATATCGTTTATAAAAATTAAAAACATTAAAGGACCTAAATTTGAACCCTGTGGAACACCTAATGTTGGTGTAAATATTTCTGATCTGTAGCTCTGACATTCAACATATTGCTTTCTATTTGTTAAGTAGGAGTAGAGCAATTTTTGGCAGTCCGCTGAAGAAACCCATCCCATTCATTTTTTCTTTGCTTTCTATTTGTTAAGTAGGAGTAGAGCAATTTTAGCAGTCCGCTGAAGAAACCCATCCCATTCATTTTTTCTAACAATATTTCGTGATTAACTTTGTTGAAAGCTTTTGAAAAATCCGTTTATACCGGGAGACAATGAAACTACTACCCACGGCGGCATTTCGAAACGGCTTGAGATAGAAATATGCAATTCGGTATGTCAATAGGGTTGAAAATACTTGTCAAAATTCAATTGTTTTTAAAAACCATAGCAACCTCTGTCCTGGCTTACTCCGTTTTTCCGTAAAATACAAATAAATAGGAATTACGGCATATTTTTAAGCGGCTCTATTTCAAAAACTATTAATTTTAGACATAAGTTATTTAGAATTGTTCAGAGAGTCATAAAAGGAGAAAATATATAGGGTGTCCCATTTAAAGTAACAAAGTCAAGGTCATTTCCGGTGAAACCGGAAACGACATTCAATTGTTTTTGTTACAATTGTTCATAATTTTCAACCCTATCGACATACCAAATTGCATATTTCTATCTCAAGCCATTTCGAAATGCCACCGTGGGTAGTAGTTTCATTGTCACCAGATATAGTATCTACTTGATTTCTATTTTCAAATTTATCATATATATACTGAGTAAAGTTACATAGATTTGCTACGGTTGAGCTTCCCCTTAAGAAGCCATGCTGATGTATGCTAATTTTATTTTTAATTTGAAAGTATCATTGAAGAGAATCGATTCAAAAATTTTTGAAAATATATTTAACAGAGCTACAAGTCTGTAATTCTGAATTAAGCATTTTTGTCCACTTTTAAATATTGGGCATATCTTGGACTCCTTCCATACAGCTGGATATGTATATTGCTGTATAGACGAATTAAAAAGTTTGTACAGAGACTTCACCAATAATTCTGAACAACCTTTTATTATATATACTGGTATTTCGTCTGGACCTACCGATTTTTTATTTTTCAATTCCTTAATTGCATTTAAAATTTCTTGTTCTGTGATATTCCGTACTATAAGATTGTCAGTATTTATTGTGTTAACTTGCCTAATTTCCTCTAAATTAAATGGTTTACCTTTCTCATAAACATTTTTGAAATGATCAGCCAAACCTTGTGAAATTTGTTTGCCTTCATTTAATGTATCCGCATCTAAGATCATTATCGATGCCATAGATGTTCCCCCCATTTTACCCTTAACATACTCCCATAATTTTGTGTTGTTTTTGACTACTCCATTTTCCACATTTCTAATATATTTTTTATATGCAGTTTTTATTAATGTTTTTAGTTCTTTTCTAGTATGTTTATATTTTGCCACATTTTCAGGTGTATTGTGCTGTTTAATAGATTTCCTATTTTTATTCTTTTCCCCAATTAGTTTAATGATACACCTGCTCTACCATATTGGGTATTTTTGCTTTATAAATTTAACCCTAGGCACAGTCTGCTCAAATATTTCATAAAGTTTGATGTAAAATGTTTGAATCATCTCATCTATATTTGAATCCTTGATCAGGCTGTCCCTCAGTATCTCTAATATTCACATATAGTGCATGAAAGTCTGTTTTCCTGAAGTTATATCTATGTTCGTTCGTAATTCTGCATTGGTCATTTATTTTAGTGATTTGTAAGTTTATTTTTAATTGCAAAGCCGGATGTATTATTGGGTCATCCTCTTTATATACATGTACAATATTATTTGAAAGAACAATATCCAAGATACGCCTATTTTTGTTTACAATAAAGTTTCTTTGGTCATAGTTAAGCAGGTGTGCAAAATTGATAAAGTTTTTGGCTGTTAGAAACCTGCAATGTGCTTTCTTTATCTATATAGTATTTGTATAAATCAGGTATGTTTAGATCTCCTATTATCAAACATTTAGCTTGAAAAATAAAGTTCAATCTACTTACAGTATCATACAACGCTTCATAATCATCATCACACACATCTGGAGAAACATATACTACAATTATATATACATTTTGAGCTTCCTGATCTTGACCTTTCACTCTTACGCATAACAATTCCACTACTGGACTATCGCATATGAAAATATCTATAATCAATTCACAATGTTTCTTCCTCTCAGTAGGCTGTCATATTTTTATGCATGAATTGTAATAGAAGTCAAACTGCGACATGAAAGAACTATGACATTTTTTACAACTGCATTATTGACATGGTTGCAATTTAACTGGCAACAATGAAAGCCTTCAAAAATCATGACCACAAATTGAAAACAATATAACCCAATTTTTTCATGTCATGGGTACCAACATAAATGTCACCCTAACATAGTCTGCTGGTAGGAGGAATCACTGTAAATGGATTATAGGTTTTTCTGAATATTCAATTGTGATTCTTACTCGCATATTTGCTTCCTTATCATCCTCTTCAATATTCTGTGCCTTTATTTTTATATAAATTATTTGTTAGCTATTTCACCTGCTTTGGCTTCACGGCAGATTTTTTGTTTGCTTGCATATTATCCATTCACAAAACTCGTGAACTGTCAATGTCTAATTTTTTAAATATTTGCTGAGTGTACATGGAAATTACAGTTTTTTTGTGAATGTACTTCGAATCTGGTGATTTCTAGTAATATTACAGTTAGGTTATGTTACATGTGTCAAAAGTTAAGCGAAGTTTTTCCTTGTAATAATTAACTGTAGCTTTTTTTTCCTTTCCAATAATAAAACCCCCTTTCGTTTCTGTTCCATTGCGATTGAGGTGTATGCACAAAAATTAAAGAATTTTGGAGATTATTTCTTTACAAGAAAGTGTGACATAAGTCAAGTTTTTAAATTGCAAAAATTTCAGTGCTGCCAAAATCAGCAAGCAGAAGTTCCAAACCAGAATTTAAACGAGGTACCAACCTGACAGCGTTTTGACAGTTCACGAGTTTTGTGAATGGATAGTAGCTAGGGTTTTACGTAATTGTTAAAAATGAGACATCAGCCCAATGGTTTTAAATTTAATACCAAGTGTTACTTCTAACTTTATAAATCACACAGTAGTTAGTTCAAACTCTTAAATTAGTTTCAAATTAGATGTAATCAACTAAGGCTTGTTATACAATTATTAATATAATTAAAATCTTCACCGGATATTCCAGCACGAACTGATGCAATATCGTTTTCTCAATATATTAGGAAAAAACCAACATGTGACAAATCACAATTTGAAAAGACAGATTAGTTATTTTCAAGGAAGTAAATTATCCTGAAAAACAAATTAGTTCGAAAAACCTATACATTAAGTGAAATGTTCCAAATGACTAAACCTAAGCACAATGATCTCGATGGTTGTTGCAGCAAGATTAATAAAATTAAGATGATAGATGAAAGAACATGGCACGTGAAGAAGAAGAATAGTTAAAAACTACATTACTCTTATGATTTTTTCTGTGGAAATTAAGAAAAAAATGTGTCAATACAAGTTGTTCAAAATTACATATTGCCCTATGCAAATGTTTAACTCAATCAGAATAAAAATGGATTCTAAATTGGTGCAAATCACTTAAAAATTTCAAAAAGATGAAATAGTTTCCAATCAAACACAAACTGGAATCCAAAAGCACAGAAAAAATTCAAAAATGTTTAGTCCATTTGTCCTCTTGCTACAAGAATCCTTAGACACACTGTATCTGAGCTCTACCAAGTTTTTGTACGGATATATTTTTATTTCACAGCAGACAAGTTAAAGAATAAACTTACGTATATCTTGTCACGCATTTCTTGCAAACAATAAAAGTTCATTGAATTTTACTTATCTTCGTGACATCATAGATTTAATCGCATTTTATATACAAAAGGTATTCATTTTTAGAACTTTTAAATAAGGATTATTTTGCATTTGCGACCACTTACAGAATTATGCAAGTTTTTTCCGCAGGCACAAATAAAATAAAGCGTAATTAATTCAGCATTTCACATTGCCAAGGTGGCGCTGGCACTAATTAACACAAGCTTGTGGTGGAATCCAAGCAATAATGTTACTATTCTAATATAAAACATAGCAATACAGAAAGCTACAAAAATCGGAACTGGAGTTCCTATTTTTCAACATGTCAGTTTTCTTATTACATTTTGTAAATACACATTCAGTGTGGCTGAACATTTAGCACACTAGTGTGGTTACAGTGAAGGCTGCTAGAACCTATAAAAACAATTGAAGGCAGCATTAATGCAGTGATTTGCATAATGTAATTAATCTAAGCATTGCATCATTATTTACTTATTATTTTTCTCTAAGTGAATAAAAGAAACAATTGCTACGTAGGTAGTGATTTTTCATAAAACAGAATAGGATTGCTCGACAAACACAATGTCGTCAATGCACCACACAGCAGACACCTGCAACCTTCTATTGTTTTCATAGAGCTCCGTTTGTAAAACCATGGGCTACTATAAATAAAGATTATCAAGATTACTTTAATTTAAATATTGATATAACATCTTTTGGGTATAGTCTAGGTGAAAAAGTAAGGATGATGCGTTATAGATGAATTCTGATGTTTCAGTTTCAGTTCCATAAATCAAAGTTCTGGAAAAACATCACATAAATGAGCAGAATTTCAAATCACCCAGTGGTTATATAATAGTCTAAGCATGAATTAATGTGGGTATTATACTTTTTACCTGTAATGTAGAAAGTAGTAACCTTCAGCCAAGGAGATACTAACCAAAGCCAAAGCTCCAAACTCTGTCACTGGTAGTATTGCCACCACTTCTGTGAGTGCCACAAGTGGATATCCAGAGCAACAACATGTGCAACAACAAACTGATCGACTTCTACTTTGAATTTGCTGTAAAATTAGTGAAAGACTGCGGCCAAGTAAGTTTTTTCTTTAATTGGCAATTGGTTCATTTATGCCTAACATTATAATTTTGAAATGTTTAAAAACAATAATAATTCGGCCTCTTACAGTTTTATTTTTTGACTATAAGAAACAGCTTTACATGTCATTTACTGTACATGTACATTTACTGTACATATACTTCTATTTTAATGGAAAATCCATGAATATGTAAACTGGCTACTTAATCAAATTGGGATTTTATTAACGACGCATTTTTAATGTAACTGGCAATGTATAACTTAAAAAAATATAGACGCGACCCTATAAAAGAATTGAAATGTGTTTTATTGGTTTGAATTTGTTCCGTTATATACATATTTGCAAATAATGCTTGCATTCTTACACTTCTTGTGTCATAGTGTTGTATATAAATAGTCATTTTGCAACCTTCGCATTCTAATTAACAAAAAACGTACCTAGTAGGAAGCATTTAAGCATATTTTATCTCAAAGAGTAACACAATTAGCTAAGAAAATTAAAAAATAAACAGGCAAAAACAAATTTTTTATCAGAATTATAAAACATGCTAACAAAGGTTTTATGACATCAAGCAAAACAGGTCTTACGAATTCATTAGGAGCTAAAATCACAGTTTGTTGTTCAGTTTTAACGAAAACAGCGAAGCTTGATAAATACAATAAAGTTTAAAAGATTTAAGAGCCTCCAATTAGCATTTAAAGTACAAAATCCATAAATTATCCCGTGGTAATTCCAGAAATCCAGTCGTATTTTCCACAAAGCATTCACCTACCAATTTGGAAAATCATGGGGTCATGCATACATCATAACTTTCAGCACACTTTCCGGACAAAACTAGAAATTTACTTCATTAGTAATCCATTTAATTCATTACTCTGCCTCTTATCTGAGTGCTCACCTTGAGGATTTAATTTGGTAATAACGATGATTTCTTAACGACCAGGTAGCAGCTTGAACAAAACTCTAATTGAGTGATGATTCAGCCCAGGGTTTTTTGACTCTGCCACAAGGAAGTTCCATGTGCATTATATTCTATTACACTTCAACATACGAAGAACAAAATATGCAAGAACAAACTTTTGGGAAAAACGTTTTGGAATGTTTGCAGGCTACAAATCTCTTTTATTGTATTTAATTGGTTTGGGCAAATGTGCCAAATTCCTAACATTTTCAGAATTTTCTATATTAATTTACTAAATCCTTACTATTGAGATTCGAATATTGACTAGGGCTACAATTATTATTATTTTTCTACATAGTAGACGTACTTCAAAGCACATCTAACCTCAAAATTTGATATTAAATCGCTGAGCTTTAATTCAATTACAGGTAGTTCGCGATGCCAAAAATATCACAGTGAATTCCAAGAAGGAAGAATGGGACATAGTAACGCAGTATGACTGTGTCGTCGAAAAAATTTTAATGCAGAAGCTGAAAGAAAAATTCGCCGATCATAAGTACAAAGCTGCAACTTCAACACTGCAGCATTTTAACTCAATTCATTTCAGATTCATAAGTGAAGAAGACTGTGCTGATAAAGGCAGCATACCGGATTTAACGGACGACCCCACTTGGATAATAGACCCCATCGACGGAACAGTAAACTTTGTGCGAAACGTACCAATCACCTGCATCTCAGTAGGGCTAACACTTAAAAAGGTTCAGACAATTGGAATCATCTATAACCCGTTTGCAGACCAGCTGTATACTGCCATTAAGGGCAGGGGTGCATTTTTGAACGGAAAACAAATTTACACCAACAAGCAAGATGGTAATAAGTAATAAAAATTTACCATCTTACAATCACTAACGTATTATGCCTGCAGATATAAAAAAATCAGTGCTCAATTATGAGTTGTCCCTGGCTAGGAACGAAGAGTACCGTGACCTGTACCTCTACCGTCTGAAACATTTACTGCACGTAATTCAAGGGTAAGTTTTGAACCAACCTCAAAAACTTAGTATTAATCTAGCGATTTTAGCATACGTTCTTTGGGATGCGCGGCATTAGGGCTGTGTTATGTCGCAAACGGCTGGATGGACGCTTACCAGTGTGACGGGTTATATCCTTGGGATTCGGCAGCGGGTGTGCTTATTGTGCGCGAAGCTGGAGGCTACGTTTGTGATGCAACGGGTGCGTATTAAAACCAAATGGTTCCTTACAAAGACTAATTCAAGGTGATTCTTGCAGGTAATGAATTTGAGCTAATGAAATCGAGCTTCCTTGCCACGAGTACCAAGAAGTTAGCAGACCAGTATGTAGCCGTAGAAAAACGAGCAGATGAAGAACGCGAGCACGATGAAAAGATTATTGGAAAATAATTGCGAGATAAATATTCACAATGTTGTTATTGTTTAGTAAATACCGATGTCTATTAGCGATATGCATATGATTTACAAGAGTTAGTTTTAGTATTTATTTTTATTACTCTAATATTATGGTATTGTTTTTAGAATGCAAGAATTATTTTAGTTTCATATCACTAGTATTTAAGGAAATGATCATACTGTAACATATTAATCATCTTTAACCCAGTGCACAATGCTGAATCACTACATATCACTGCACTTGATTTTTTAAAAGTTATTATGTTATTACAATTATTATGATCGCTTAGATGTAGAAGTTTTTATTGTAAAATATTTGACAACAGAATAATTAATTATGTATATTTGTAAATATTTTGTTCTGATTTATTGAATTGAAAACCTTTTTTCTATAACTGGTATTTTTAACAATTGCAATTTATACGACTTCATAATGTAACCAATACAAGAGATTTCAATATCCAATAGTTTGCCAGAATGTTTTAGCTCTCATCATCTAAGTCAGGCTTCTCAATAGGAGCCACGGAGGATCTGACAAGCTGTAGCATAAAAATTTAAAAAATAAGAGATGCGATAGACCCTCATGGAGGCAGGTCACAAGATAAAAAAAGATTGAGAACCACTGATCTAAGTAACTTTACATTGTAAGTATAATAATGGGAGCAACAGTGAAAAAATGAAAACAAAGCAGGTTTCATGTAAGACTGAGACTGGAAATGTACGGAAAAAGAAAGAAAAATTAAGAAGGCAGTAAAGGATTGGAGAAACAGGAAAGAAAATTTAGAAGAGCATCACAAACGGAAAAATTAATACTGGCAGTTGTGTAAAACGACGGAAAAGCAAAAATTAATAAAGTACAACAAATAAAATCAGAAGCAGATATGTGGAAGTATACAGGGTGTTCTGTAGTTCAACCGACAAAATTCTGGGTTTATTGAAGGCATTGAAACATACCAACTTTATATATAAACTCTTCTTTTTAAATCCCTCCCCGCCCAGTTATACCCTTCAAAATAGTGAGGTTAAATTGAAGTTTTTTACTGAAAACTAGAAAAGGATATTAAAGTGAAAATTGGCATATATATTCTACCACTGACATACTTGTTTATGAAATGCTTTTTAATTTATAAGCCGTTCACGACCTTTTTGGGACAGAGTTGGCTATGATTTTTTCTTTTCATGTTGGACTAACTGATTCGATGATATAGCGGATGCAACATTTTTTTTTCTGTCAGTGTCTGTTCGACATTTTCTTGCCACCACATTGCCAGATTTATTATTTCAATATTCGTAAGAAAATAAATGATTTATCAAATGTGTAAAAATAATTTTAATTTTCGTCAAAGGAAAAGTCAAAATGCCCAAAATAATTTTGTTACAACAAAAAAATTCCATTAAACGATGCTACTTCCAATTTAAAAAGGACAGACCAAATTTAAAAGAACGCGAGTCGATGTGGAGACTAGAGAATATCCGGCAACAATGTACCTATTCAGAAAATATAACCTTAAACTGAAAACAACCTAACCTAACACAAAAGGTGTCAATTTCCATGAGGGAGTTTAGTTGCAACAGAGGTTCTGCCAACAAAATTACTAGATGGTCATAGCCTCACTTGACCCAAAAAGATCGTGAACGGATTATATATGTAAGACTTTAAGCAGATGAAATTAGCAAGCCTTATAAATGTTTTTTCTACGAACATGTCAAAATGACAACTTTTTGCAGTGTTTCTAGTGTCAAAAGAGACGTTTGTAGCACTCTTAATATTAGCGCCTGAAATACGTCTTATACGCACGTTGCCACTGCAGGCGTGTTTTAATAATTTATTAAAACATGCATTGCCGTAAGTTTGAATGTCAACATAACCTAGAATATCTAACACAATGTGACGGAAAAAGTGTCACCGAACTAAGTTAAAGCACTAATGACGTTAAAAGCACTCCGCTTGCGCGTCGTGCTTTTAAACTCGTCGCACGTGCTTTAAAGGCGTACTTATATACACTAGTATCATAATATACTATTATTTGAACTTTTTAATGAACATGAACTTGATTACAAAAAACTATTTAACAAAAAAAAGTCTGATCTATTTAAAAGCTTTTTTAGTCGTTTAAAATTTTTTTTTACAATTAACATTTTTTGTGCAAAAAAATAAAATACATTATGATGCAAAGAATTTTGCTGAATAACTCTGTGGTGCACCTTAAAGCATTTTTTTTACACAAAAATATGAGTTTGACAAGAAAACTAAGAGCTAAAAAAGATTTTGAATAAATGACACTTTCTAGTACATATTTTTGTATAATCAAACTCTTACTCATTAAAAAGTTCTAATATATCCCTCCTCTTTAGGTTATTACTTGGCGAAGAGAGATTTAAAGGAAAAAGTTTATATGTCATATTTTTATGTTTCAACATACTCTACAATCCCCAGAAGTTTGTCGATCAAATTACAAGATATCCTGTATACCAGAGGAGAGATAAGGTAAGTATCAAGAACAAACAAAAACATAAAACTGGAAAATTTGGAAGAACATTTTATGGTTTATTATTATTATTTAATGGTGAGATAACAAATAGAGATGGGTGCACGTTTCACTCGTGCTTTAAACAGTCACATTCATTCACGCTCATGCACACGTTCATAGCTTGACCCTTCACCCATGGCGTGACCTGTGATTTTTATTTGAAAATCCAGATTTAGATTTTAAACAAATAAAGTAAACGAAACAGAACTACAAGGTTATAAAATAAAATATACTTTACACGAGACATAATTTACATGGTATGTTTCGTAGTTAGAATAATTAACATAAAAAAATTAAAAATTAAACGTGAGTATAACTACTTACAACAAGAGATAAATACCGATTTCTCGCAAAGAGCTTTCCCTACAACCATCTTAAAAGTCTTTACTTTGAAAGTACCAAAATCCGCCATTGAGTTGACGTATCTCATATATATATATGTCCGTTAACGCCCTATCTGGAGCATAGGGCCTCCATCTAGTTCTATTCTGTGCCATTATTTTGATTTCCCGCCACGTCTTCCCTTTCATTGTGGTTCTCTTCCATGTTATTTTGGGCCTTCCTCTTCCTTGGGGGTTCCAGTCCAGTGCCATTTATACTATACTGGCTCTCTTCTTAAATTGTGTCCTATCCAATTCCAGTTTCTTTGTCTTATTTCCAGTTAAAGTTCTTTTTGGTTTGTTGTACGCCAGAGTTCTTCATTTGGCACGCAGTCTGACCACTTTATTCTCATTATCTTGTGTAGATATCTGTTTATAAAGATCTGTAGTTGGTTTTCTACTCTAGGCTTTGGGTCATTTTCCATGTTTCGCACCCGTATAGTAGGACCGACTTGACATTGGTATTTAGGATATGTAGTTTCGTATTTCTCGTCAGCTGTAAGGAGTTCCATATTTCTTTTAACATTCCAAATGCTTGTTTAGCTTTCTTTATTCTTTGTGTTATGTCTGTGTTGGTACTCCATCTTCAGTAATAAAGCTGTCAAAGTATTAAAATTCTTCCGTTTCTTGTATAAGTTCTCCATTTACTTCAAATGACTGATGGTTGTTGGTCCCTATTCGTATGGACTTTGTTTAATTTATGTTAATATCTAACCCCACTAATTTGAATTTGTCTGTCATTTTGTTAAGTTTTGTTTGCATGTCTTGGAAGGTGTGTGACAACAAACAGATATCATCTGCATAATCAAGATCATTCAAATATCTTTCTAAGCCCCATTTTATTCCGTTTGTTTCGAAGTTTGCATTATTAAGTGTCCAATCTAAAACAATGTTGAATAACAATGGTGATAAGGGGTATCCTTCCTTTACCACTGTCCTAATATATATTTGGTGGGTATATTTGCTTCTGTGAAGCACTCTGCTTTTTGCTCCTTGGTATAGTGCTTTTATCATTCCTATGATCTTTGCGGGCACACCTATTAACCCCATGATTCTACAAAGTGCTGCGTGACTTAGGGAGTCGATAAATACTCGGTAGAATGGGGTTCTCCATTCTACAGATTGTTCCAGTACGATTGTGAGGACATTTATATAGCCAATGCAGGACTTATCCGGTCAAAATCCTGCTTGTTCTATTCGTAGTTTAGGTTCTAGTCCTTCCTCCATCCTACTTCGTATGGCCTGTGCGAGGATCTTGTTCGCACTGTTCAGGAGCTGACCACACCAGTTGTCGCACTTTGTACTATCTCCTTTTTTTAGGAGTTTAATTATGATACCTTCCTTCCCGTCTTCTGGCATTATTTCTATGTTCCACACTTCTTCTAGTATTCTAGTATAGGTTTTATTTGGGATGAAATGACATGTATATCTGCTTTTAGTAGTTTTGCACAACTACCATCTGGTCCTGCTGCTTTGTCATCTTTCAATTGCATAATGGCTTTTTAATTTCCTTGATTATCAGTGTTTGTATATCTATTAATAAAACTAAAGATTTCGTCTTGATCCACTTATATATATATAAGTGGATCAAGACGAAATCTATAGTTTTATTAATATTTTAAAATGGTCCACGACAACGATTTTCGTATTATTAGTTTTTATATCTATTTGGAGTTCCTCCTCTTGGTTGCCTAGTATGGCCTCAGTGTGTGTTCACACTTCACTTATGAGTTTGTTAAAATGCTGTTCCCACCTTTCTAGCTGTTTGTCTTCTTCTGTTATCAATTTCTCGTCTTCTCCTCTTATAGGTTTCTTATTATTATACGTTTTATTTGCTAGTTTTCTTGTAATTCTGTACATTTTTTTTTTATATTGTTTTTTCCGGCTTTTTTGGCTTGTTGAGCAAGGTTGTCGACGCAAACTCGTTTATTTCTTCGCACAGATCGTTTCACTGTGATGTTTATATTTTGATATAAGTCCACTGATCGTCTTGGTTTATCATTTGTTTGACGTTCTTTTTTTCTTCTATTAGTTTCCAGGTATCCGCTGATATCAATTCTTTCTTATGTTTTTGCTTTACTTCTAGAGTTGCCTTGCTCACCTCGATTATATTGTTTTTAACTCTTTCCAGCTGTTTGTTTGTCGCTCTCTTTGTTTATTTGCTAATGCTTCTCTGTATTTTTCCACGGTAGATACGATTCTCAAACCTTCCACATTATATTTCTCTCAAACTGCCCCGAGGTACATGCTTTTGTGCATTGCTATTTTGATTTGTATTTCACCTATTAGCAAGTGGTGGTAACTGGCAGCGTCAGCTCCTCGTTTATTCCGAATATCTTCTGTTGATTGCAATGTGGTCTATTTGGTTTTCGGATTTAGGCTTATGTGGGAATAGTGTTCCTCCTACGACCTATCATTGTTTGTGCAGAAGTCTGTGAAGAGTTCGCCGTTGCTGTTTCTGTCACCCACACCATTCCCATGGTATTTTCTAAGTTTCTGTTCATATCCAACTTTCACATTTAGATCACCTGTTACTAAAATAATATCCCTTTTCCTTATTTTGTTCATTGTTTGCGTCAGTTGCTCCTAGAACAGTTATTTGGACTTATGATCCGCTACTTCTGACGGTGCATAGCATTGTAATATCTGTAAGAGATACGTCCTAACTTTACTGCACGTTTCCGTAAAGTTAGGACATATCTCTTACTGATACAAAAATGTATATGTTGCTAGGCAACACTTTTATTGATTTATTTATTATAAAGTCCCCATTCGGAAGTGATGTAAAGCCGTGGGTCCCATGTTACTATGATGTGAAGCATCTTAAAAGATCCGTTGCTAGGGTTGGAACTCCTTAGTCCCGGCAAAATTCTAAGTAGGACTTTGACCATATGACCAACGCAATCGGTGTCTAAGGTACCTGGTAGTCCGCATGCCTAGACCGTGTCCATTACAAACAAACAAACGCCTTTTAACAATTAACAAATAAAACAGAAATATAGATACAACAGTTAACATTATTATACAAAATTCATATATAAACAAAACTCAATAGGTACATGCATTCTGTGATACACATAGCAGTAGTATACCAATACAAAAATGTTAAATATTGCATAAACAGACGATGAATATATTAAAATGGAAAGCAACATGTAATGCGTGATTAGCATAGTAAAAGCACAAATATGATAGAATGATATTGATAATAGCTTTTTTGAAGCGAGCAAGTGTGCTATGAAAAATATCCACTGAATTTGCAGAAGCATTGAGAAGTTTGAGAATTTTATTGATAGGGACAAAAATTCTATGTGAAATAAGTCAAACTTACGGAGATTCCATTTAGGTACATTGAATTTAATTAAACACAGTAACTTTGGACAGTCATCCAAGCAATTAACAACCTTATATATAAAGCAAACATTGTAGGGAATCCTTCTATAATTCAAAGAGAGCCAGTTTAACTTCTCTAGATCGATGATTTGTGATAGTCATCCATGGGGATGCCACATTTGAATGCAGCAAAATGCAAGAATCTATTATGAACCCTTTCTATAATGTTACAATGAAGCTGGTATTGTTGGGACCATACTATCGTTGCATACTCAACATTAGGACGCACCAGTGTACAATATAGGGTCCTAATGACACTGATGGAAAAAATAGAGCAGTTTTCTACTGGAGGGAGCTTTTTAAATTTTTTAATGATATCCAGTTACAACTAGCGCCATTGTAAGCAACAAACCAGAAAAAACAAACTATCAATCTGGAAAAACTAGAAACCATGCAAATATCTTAACTAAATAAGACGTTAACATAAAAACTGCAAGTTTACTAGTGCTCATTCCCTTCTGGTTTATGAATACTTTTCCAATGTCTACTACATAAAGATAGTTTGATTTAATTATACACAATTATTTACTAATCATAGATAATTTATAAACAACTTTTGTTCTATTTTTATTTCCTTGAAGTTAAATTTGTGGGACAGAAGGGAAACACGGTTTGGTAAAACCGGATTTAAAATGACTTGACTAATTTATAATTTTTATTTGTGAAAGACATAGTAAATACTATTTATTATGAATTTCCTGTTGTTAACATTTAAAGATAGTCAAATTACTTGTGTTCAAGGTAGTTTCATTCATGACAGCCCAAAATCATGTGCATGCCAGTTTGTGGTGTTGAGCTTGTATTTTGTGAAATTGTTTGGCAATGAATGTTTTCACACCACATTATATGTTCGACTCACACTTTATATCAAAGGATCGATTTTATTGTTTTCAATATTACAATTTTGAAGATTACTATACGAGCCCCGTCCCATCTCAATTGGCCCATTGTAAAAAAATACATAATTTTGTTAATTCACGAAAAAAAAACAATGCTAATGCTACAATTGACTTATTTCAACAAAATATCAACCGTTAAAAACTTAAATCGTCATTACATTTCAAGATTTATAAAGTTAAATTTAATTTTAATATAAACATAAAAATTATGAAATTTTTTACTTCTTTGTTTTTCACAAATTTTTATAATATTTCTTTAAGAACCTTTGAATATGTGAAATAATCAAGTGGCTACGCGTTTGCTAAACAAAAGAGAGTTTGTTTTGTTTCGTACAATTAGTAAAAATGACTCGTGGAGAGGTTGTTAATGAAAAAGTCCGCACAATTGTTATCAATTTATTTAAAAAGGGAAAATCAAACGCGGAAATTGGGAATCTAGTTAGTTTATCAAAGTTTACTGTTAGAAATATTGTTCGAGTTTATAAAACAACCGGTACAATTGCTACAAAACCTCGGTATGTGCCGAAATCCAAAATATCAGATGCTGATAGACGGGCTTTGAAGAGGATTATTAGAAAAAACAGGCATTTGAACTACGGTGAATTATCTGCTC